>CALYLW010000960.1:14057-238718 GCA_944989445.1 Ampullaceana balthica | reverse complement strand
GGTTGGCCTCTACGCGGCCCGGGACAAGAGTAAGGTGTGGAACTGCCTGCACCTGAAACTAACAACCCTGACGCACACCGTCAAACCATGTCTGTAAGGAATCCTTGATTAAGCAACAGACACACAAAACCACGCATGAGTGGCGTAGTGAAAGGACTCCACTCACTAGTCTATTTCCCAGGGCAAAGGTACGTGTATGGCCACATACACTTTCCGGGAAAAGGTAAGAAAATGCGCCCATTTCATTCATTCAATATGGCTGAAAAACCTCAAGATTGTCTTAATCATGGGAGGACTACGGACCCTCCCCTCCCCTCTGTGTCGGCAACGGGGATCAGGACGACACGATGCGTACGTATTACTGTAAGCCCAGACAGGCTAGCTGCCAGGGTTCAGCTCCCCAAAAACCTCTCCATATTACAACGAAATTGCTGCGGTGTCAGGGGCAAGATAACTGAAATAACTAAGCTGCTCCACGAGCAGATGGTGGAAGTTGCTCTTTTGCAAGACACTCTGCTGAAAAAAATTCATTGCACATCACGGGTTACTCAGTATATCGCTGTGCATGCAAAAACTGCAGAGGTCTGGTCACTCTAGTAAAAAAAACAACATCACAGCGGAAATTGTAGAGAGCAAAGTACTTAGTGGTACAGACACCCTGACACTCAGCGTCACTAAATCTGGTAAAACTTTTACTATCTCGAATGTATGCAACACCCCGAGAAATACGTTGTGCCTTCCTTTACACAACACAACAATGTTTAAAAACCATATAATTGCAGGGGATTTTAACGCTCACACTGAAGCGTTAGGCTATCCCGATAAAAACGCCCCTGGGCGGTACTTAGAGGAGGTCGAGCTTACTACCAACTTAATAAGGCTACAGGACAAGAATAGTGCTCCGACACTACTTCATACCGGCAACAGTGCCCTATCACGTCCGGACCTAACCCTAGTCTCGGCTGAGCTAGAGGCGAAAGTAGGATGGAAAGTGTTGCCGAAAGTTGGTAGTGACCACAAACCTATACTCATTGAAATAGACATCGAGTTGGTGAAGGCACGTTTTGCCAGAAGACACTGGCTGTTCGGCAAAGCCGACTGGAAAAAATTCCGCGACGGGATTGAAAGCACGCTCGCGGGTTCAACTGAAGACCCAGAGAACCTCAAGTCAATCGAGAATGCATATAATGACCTTGTGGGAGTTATTTTGTCAATGGCTAGGAAGTCCATTCCAAGAACGTGTAGACACCGAAAGTTCCGACCATTCTGGAACAAAAAGCTGACGGAACTCGTAAGTGAACGTAAAGAAGGCACGGAAAAAAGCAGGCAAACTTAAAACGGCGGCTGCTCGTAGTGCTGCCTATAATAAGCTAACTGCTGAAGTCCGAGAGGTAACCCTCAAGGCAAAAAGGAAGAATGGGTTAGTTCGTGTGGTAAACTTAACCTGGCAGACGGAAGAAAGGTATGGCAACTGATTGATTCCCTTTCTGGTATGGGGAAAACGAAAAATCCGAGCCTCTTGCAAACGACCACAGGCACTGTAACTACATATACAAAATGTGCCGATGCTTTGAATAAGCATTTTGCAAGTGTGAGCCTAAAGCAGAAAGAAACCAGTCAGAGCCGTAACCTGAACCGTCTCATGATGAGGTCTTTACCGCCCCTTTCACTCTGACGGAATTGCAAACGGCGATCAGTAAGTGCAAAGCCGCCAAGGCACCAGGACAGGACAAAGTAAATAACGAGATGATTAAAAACCTTGGCACGATAGAAATGTCCTCGCTATTGAATATCATAAACAGGACGTGGGCCACGGGTGCCCTGCCTGGAGCTTGGTTGAGCGCTAACATCGTTCCAATTCCTAAAGAAGGTAAACATCAAGGACTCCTAAACAGCTGCTGCCGTCCGATCTCCCTAACATCGTGTTTGGGGAAGGTAGCTGAGAGAATGGTAAATGCCAGACTCTATTGGTACTTGGAAAGTACGAATAGTCTGAATATCAATCAGGCTGGTTACCGAAAGGGAAAGCAGCCGATTGATCAAGTGCTCCGTCTTCTGTAGTCCATAACAGACGGGCTCAAGAAAAAAATGCATACTGTGGCAATTTTCTTCGACCTCCGACAGGCTTACGATAGGGTCTAGAGGTCCGGTCTGTTGTTGAAATTACAAGCCCTAGGCGTAACTGCCAACATGTACAGGTGGATCCAAGGTTTTCTTTATAAACCGGACGATCCAAACAACTTATGGCAGTGAAACCTCTAGCAAGAGAACGCTGCAACAGGGGCTACCTCAAGGGTCAGCACTCAGTTGTACACTGTTCTTGGCTTTCATCAACGACCTCCCTGGAATGTTGCAATCCAGTGCGACCATGTATGCAGACGACTTGGTCATCTGGAGCACCGGTAAAGATGCCAACCGACTGCAACAGCTACTACAGCGAGACCTTTCGTATATCAGTAGGTACATGCAGAGGTGGCAGAACCATTCTCAAACAGGAGATAGTGCTTAAAATAAACGATGTAGCGCTCAAATGGGACAAACAACCGGTATACCTGGGAGTCAAACTGGATCAAAAGGTGCAAATGCATAATTTTGTACAAGACCTGTACTCCCAGGCTACCGCCAAGCTCAACCTGGTGAAAAAGCTTGCATGCACAAACTGGGGCGCTGGAGCAAGCACACTCAGAGCTCTCTTTCTGGGCAGTGTAAGGTCGATAATGGACTACAGCATGCCCGTCCAAGCCTTTGCCAGTAAAACGGCATTGGAAAAACTGGGTCGAATCCAGAACCAGGCTTTAAGAATTATCTGTGGCGCCTACAGAACTACACCCACAGCTGCTGTGGAAGTCATTGCAAACGTAGAACCGCTCGATATACGTAGGGACAAGGCAATCATAACAACTGCAGAGAGGTACCGCAGGCTAGACACTAGGGAGCCCTGCTACCAAATGCAGAACAACTGGGGCGGACGTGGGTGTTTGAAACGCTCCTCATTTATGCACCAAGTAACGGAAATTGATAAGAACGTCAAACCCCCACGAATTAGAAGACAAATTATAAGTGTCCCACTCAAACCGCCCTATGCGGAATGCACACGTCCCGAAATACGTTTGTCTTTGACTGACACGGCAGTGACGAAAAGCAGCCCTGAACATGTACAGAAAGCGGCTGCCCTTGAGGCGATAGAAGGGTTCGCGGGAACCCAAGTGAAAGTGTTCACGGATGGGTCTGCTAGTTCAAGTGAAGGAATTGCAGGATATGGTGCGCTCATCTTATACCCAATAGGAGGGCCACCAAAAGAAGAACTTTCAGGTCCCTGTGGGACTATGGAATCGAATTACGATGCGGACCTTGAGGCTTTACACAGGGCCCTGGAAAGTGTGCCCCGGACAATGCAGGGGTCGGACATTTTCGGTTTCGACACGGTACTGTTTTGTGACTCGAGATCAGCCCTTGAAGTCCTGGCTAGTGAGAAGCGTAGTACCCACTTGGTTGACGCCATCTTGGAGGACGTGGGTAGGCTCGAAAGACTTGGAGGTAAGGTAACAGTGCAGTGGATCCCGAGCCACGTGAATGTTAACGGCAATGAAAAGGCAGACCCCCTGGCCAAAGCAGGAGCGGCCCTGCCCCAACCAGAGGCCCCAGTTACTTATCTTGCGGCTAAAACCTGGCTAAAGGACCACTTCCGGAATAAGTGGTACCAGGAATGGGCTGACAACACGACAGCCAGGGGGGTATTCGCTTACATGCCCAGGCCAAGCCGTTCAGACCAGTGGTGGAACCTGAGTCGCAAACACCAGAGCTTAGTGACTCAGATGAGAACAGAACACTGCCCAACCAACTCATACTTTCACAGGCTAGACCACAACAGGGACTCGAACTGCCGTCATCGCAGCCAAGCCTCTGAGACGGTCGTACACCTGGTGACGTCTTGCCCCGCGCTAGATATAGCCGGGGAGGTGAGAGAGGCGGAAGAGTCCCATGTAAAGACAATGTTGTATGGCAATGCTCAACAGATGCAGCAGATTGCCCAGGTACTAGCCAAGGCCTTAAGAGATTAGTCTCAGGCCTTCAGAATATGTGCTTAGTTTAGTGTGACGTCTATAGTTTACTGTTAGTGTGACGTCTATAGCACACTGCTTTGTGAAGTCTACAGCCCACTGTTAACGTAACGTCTATTGCCCTCCGTTATTGTGACGTCTGTAGCCCATTGTTAGTGTGACGTCTATAGCCAAATGTTAGTGGGACATCTATAGCCAAATGTTAGTGGGGACGTCTATAGCCAATTGTTAGTGGGGACGTCTATAGCCAATTGTTAGTGTGACGTCTATAGCCAAATGTTAGTGGGACATCTATAGCCAAATGTTAGTGGGGACGTCTATAGCCAATTGTTAGTGTGACGTCTATAGCCAAATGTTAGTGGGACGTCTATAGCCAAATGTTAGTGGGACGTCTATAGCCAAATGTTAGTGTGACGTCTATAGCCAAATGTTAGTGGGACGTCTATAGCCAAATGTTAGTGGGACGTCTATAGCCAAATGTTAGTGTGACGTCTATAGCCAAATGTTAGTGGGACGTCTATAGCCAAATGTTAGTGGGACGTCTATAGCCAAATGTTAGTGGGACGTCTATAGCCAAATGTTAGTGTGACGTCTATAGCCAAATGTTAGTGTGACGTCTATAGCCAAATGTTAGTGTGACGTCTATAGCCAATTGTTAGTGTGACGTCTATAGCCAAATGTTAGTGGGACGTCTATAGCCAAATGTTAGTGTGACGTCTATAGCCAATTGTTAGTGTGACGTCTATAGCCAAATGTTAGTGTGACGTGTATAGCCAAATGTTAGTGGGACGTCTATAGCCAATTGTTAGTGTGACGTCTATAGCCAAATGTTAGTGGGACGTCTATAGCCAAATGTTAGTGGGACGTCTATAGCCAAATGTTAGTGTGACGTCTATAGCCAATTGTTAGTGTGACGTCTATAGCCAAATGTTAGTGTGACGTCTATGCCAAATGTTAGTGTGACGTCTATAGCCAATTGTTAGTGTGACGTCTATAGCCAAATGTTAGTGTGACGTCTATAGCCAATTGTTAGTGTGACGTCTATAGCCAAATGTTAGTGTGACGTCTATAGCCAAATGTTAGTGGGACGTCTATAGCCAAATGTTAGTGTGACGTCTATAGCCAAATGTTAGTGTGACGTCTATAGCCAAATGTTAGTGTGACGTCTATAGCCAATTGTTAGTGTGACGTCTATAGCCAAATGTTAGTGTGACGTCTATAGCCAAATGTTAGTGTGACGTCTATAGCCAAATGTTAGTGTGACGTCTATAGCCAATTGTTAGTGTGACGTCTATAGCCAAATGTTAGTGTGACGTCTATAGCCAATGTTAGTGTGACGTCTATAGCCAAATGTTAGTGTGACGTCTATAGCCAATGTTAGTGTGACGTCTATAGCCAAATGTTAGTGTGACGTCTATAGCCAAATGTTAGTGTGACGTCTATAGCCAAATGTTAGTGTGACGTCTATAGCCAAATGTTAGTGTGACGTCTATAGCCAATTGTTAGTGTGACGTCTATAGCCAAATGTTAGTGTGACGTCTATAGCCAAATGTTAGTGTGACGTCTATAGCCAATTGTTAGTGTGACGTCTATAGCCAAATGTTAGTGTGACGTCTATAGCCAAATGTTAGTGTGACGTCTATAGCCAAATGTTAGTGTGACGTCTATAGCCAAATGTTAGTGTGACGTCTATAGCCAAATGTTAGTGTGACGTCTATAGCCAAATGTTAGTGTGACGTCTATAGCCAAATGTTAGTGTGACGTCTATAGCCAAATGTTAGTGTGACGTCTATAGCCAATGTTAGTGTGACGTCTATAGCCAAATGTTAGTGTGACGTCTATAGCCAAATGTTAGTGTGACGTCTATAGCCAAATGTTAGTGTGACGTCTATAGCCAATTGTTAGTGTGACGTCTATAGCCAAATGTTAGTGTGACGTCTATAGCCAATTGTTAGTGTGACGTCTATAGCCAAATGTTAGTGTGACGTCTATAGCCAATTGTTAGTGTGACGTCTATAGCCAAATGTTAGTGTGACGTCTATAGCCAATGTTAGTGTGACGTCTATAGCCAAATGTTAGTGTGACGTCTATAGCCAATGTTAGTGTGACGTCTATAGCCAAATGTTAGTGTGACGTCTATAGCCAAATGTTAGTGTGACGTCTATAGCCAAATGTTAGTGTGACGTCTATAGCCAAATGTTAGTGTGACGTCTATAGCCAATTGTTAGTGTGACGTCTATAGCCAAATGTTAGTGTGACGTCTATAGCCAATTGTTAGTGTGACGTCTATAGCCAATTGTTAGTGTGACGTCTATAGCCAAATGTTAGTGTGACGTCTATAGCCAATTGTTAGTGTGACGTCTATAGCCAATTGTTAGTGTGACGTCTATAGCCAATTGTTAGTGTGACGTCTATAGCCAAATGTTAGTGTGACGTCTATAGCCAATTGTTAGTGTGACGTCTATAGCCAATTGTTAGTGTGACGTCTATAGCCAAATGTTAGTGGGACGTCTATAGCTCTCCGTTAGTGTGAAGTCTATAGCTTACTGTTAGTGTAACGTCTATAGCTTACGGTTAGTGTGACGTCTATAGCTTACGGTTAGTGTGACGTCTATAGCACACTGCTTTGTGAAGTCTACAGCCCACTGTTAACGTGACGTCTATTGCCCCCCGTTAGTGTGACGTCTATAAGCCCTCCGTTAGTGTGACGTCTATAGCCCACTGTTAGTGGGACGTCTATTAGCCCTGCGTTAGTGTGACGTCTATATCCTACTGTTTTGTGACGTCTACAGCCCACTGTTAACGTGACGTCTTTAGCCCTCCATTATCGTGACGTCTATTGCCCTCCATTAGTGTGACGTCTATAGCCCTTTGTTAATTTGACGTCTATAGCCCTCCGTTTGTGTGACGTCCAAAGCCCACTGTTAGTGTGACGTCTACAGCCCATTGTGATGTATAGCGTCAACTGTACCTAGAACAATGAAGACCTAATCTAATGTTCCTACCTCACATAACAAACTCAGGGAACTTAATAGAAATACGGTGTTAGAAACTTAATCCTAAACGCCGCACAGAACGCTGAATTAATTGCCGCAAGAAGAGACTCTGGAGCATCTCAAGGGTTAAAATAAGCAAACGGATGAGAATTCGTCTACCATACACCCCCCTCAAGCTACTACATGTCCATCACCAGACCAATATACTGACCAGTGAGACAGCTGAGGAGAAAATGAAGAAAAATCAGCCCAGGGTGGAGGAGAGGAAAGTTGTTTTTTTTTAAGGTGGGGAGTCGATTTCAGACATTCCATGAACTTTAGAATATATTGGAGAAGTCTGACCTGCACTTAGGATGTTTAGAGTGAGTCAGTGAAAAAATGTGGGGTGAGTCAGTGAATAGTGTGGGGTGAGTCAGTTTCATGTGTGGGGTGAGTCAGTATAATTTGTGAAATGAGCCAGTGAATTGTGTGGGGTGTGTCAGTGAATTGTGTGGGATGGGCCTGTGAATTGTGTGGGGTGAGTCAATATAATTTGTGCAATGAGCCAGTGAAGTGTGTGGGGTGAGTCAGTGAATTGTTTGGGATGGGCCTGTGAATTGTGTGGGTGAGTCAATATAATTTGTGCAATGAGCCAGTGAAGTGTGTGGGGTGAGTCAGTGAATTGTGTGGGGTGAGCCAGTGAATTTTGTGGGATGGGCCTGTGAATTGTGTGGGGTGAGCCAGTGAATTGTGTGGGGTGAGTCAGTGAATTGTGTGGGGTGAGTCAGTGAATTGTGTGGGGTGAGTCAGTGAATTGTGTGGGGTGAGCTAGTGAATTTTGTGGTGTGAATCAGTGAATTGTGTGGAATGAGTCAGTGAATTATGTGGGGTTAGTCAGTATAATTTGTGGAATGAGTCAGTGAATTGTGTGGGCTGAGTCAGTGAATTGTGTGGGCTGAGCCTGTGAATTTTGTGGGGTGAGCCAGTGAATTGTGTGGGCTGAGCCAGTGAATTGTGTGGGGTGAGCCAGTGAATTGTGTGGGGTGAGCCGGTGAATGGTGTGGGCTAAGCCAGTGAATTTTGTGGGGGGAGCCAGTGAATTGTGTGGGCTGAGCCAGTGAATTGTGTGGGGTGAGCCAGTGAATTGTTGGGGGTGAGTCGGTGTTATGTGTGGGATGTTAAAACTTTTTGTTAAGAGGGCCGTATTCCACGAGGTAAAAATTAGTGGGTGCCGGTTTAAGATAATAAACAAAATATGACGTACATTGAGACTGGATTTCAGGCTTTTAAATGATATGTTTTTTGTTTGTTGTTTGTAAGGGAGATAGTATCTAGAGGGAAATAATCAACATTAAAACACTTTTAAAAAACTAGTCTTATTTTAAAAATGCACTAATTTTCTACTATTTAGTCTACGCATTTTACAGTAAGTGCAAAGCCAGCTTACCTTTTGACTATAAATCCCTTATATATGAGACATAACTAAAAGTAGTGATTATGTGTAAACGCGACATTTACAGACTGAAACACAATTATCTCCCCTGGTTTTAAAACCGGGCGTAGGGACGGTAAGGGGTGTGAACTGAAATGGTGCTCGCTAACGCGTGAACTAAGCACGTGAAAGAATCATAAACAAATGTTCGGATAGTCCGCTTAAACTTACAAAGCGAATTAATATAAGACTAGTAATAAAACAAACCCGTAAAAACAAAGTTTTCTACTATAAATCCCTTATATTTTAGTCATAATTAAAAGTATTGATTATGTTTCAACGCCACAAATATTTACGGACTGACACCGAGTGATGTCCCCTGTCTTTTAACGGGGGATGGGTAGTGAGGGGGTGTCGGCACGACGGTCGACGTCTAAGCGTCAACTCAAACACGTGGAAAAAAACAATAACAAACCGTGAATTTGAATTACATACCTCATATTAGGATAAACTAAAAATGCATTAATTTAATTACGGTACGTTCGATCGATCTGAAATAAATTTTGATACGCTGCATTGTTAGGTCAGACGGGCCCGTGTGCCAAATTTCAGCTCGATCGGATCACAGGAAGTGGGTCATTTTCGACTTTTGTTTTTCCGCCCGCCCATGAGATGATGAGATGATGACAGACAGAGACGGCCGCGAAGTTAATATAAGGGATTTTAAATAAACAAACCAGTAAAAACAAAGTTTTTGACTATAAATCCCTTATATATGAGATATAACTAACAGTATTGATTATTTTCAAACGCTACAAACATTGACAGACTGACACCGAGTGATGTCCCTTGTCTTTAATCAATGGGGGTGGGACGTGAGGGGGTGTCGGAACGACGGTCGGCGTCAACTCAAACTCACGTGGAAGTGGAAGAATAACACAAACCCGTAAAAACAAAGTTTTTGACTATAAATCCCTAATATATGAGACATAACTAACAGTATTGATTATTTTCAAACATTTACAGACTGAATCTGTCTTAACTCAAGTTTGCTTCATAACCCTGGGGGGGGGGTGAGAGGGGAAAAGTCTGGTCACCGATTCGCTTGACCGAGCTCAGCGTGACACTTAAAATGTAAACAAAAGTGCCCCGGCGCTTCGACGGGTCGCCTCAACGCGTCAACTCAAAATTTTCCACGTGGGAAAAAAACAATAACAAACCGTGAATTTGAATTACATACCTCATATAAGGAAAAACTAAAAATACATTAATTTAATTACGGTACGTTTGATCGATCTGAAATTTTGATACGATGCATTGTTAGGTTAGACGGGTCCGTGTGCCAAATTGCAGCTCGATCGGATCACTGAAAGTGGGTCATTTTTTGACTTTTGTTTTTCCGCCCGCCCATGAGATGATGAGATGACCGGCGGTGAAGTTAATATAAGGGATTTAAAAAAGAGTACAATACTATCACCATCTTCGTTACAAAATAAATCGTTTATGGGCCGTCCATAACTGACGTCACGCGATTTTGGCCGTTTTTTTACCCCCTTCCCCCCCCCTCGTCACAAAAATACGTCACAAATCTTTGACCCCCCCCCCAAAAAAAAACAACAACAATAAAACACCTTATTTTCTATATGCAAATAAGTATGTTTCAAATAACTTTTATTGTCATTTAAGCATTTATTATTTATTTAGTGAAGGTCTACAAGTCTACATTGTAATATTGTAACCCGCGTTTTTTAAAACGTTTAACCGGTCTTCAGAAAACAAACCGTGTTAACATCCTTAGATTATATTTTATTTTAATGCATAAAAATTAAACATTGACTATTAATCATCACAGTTACCGTCTTTGCTTAGAAAAAAAATATTAATTTTTTTTTAAATCCCTCAATTGACTGACGGGCATCCCGTAAGAAAGAGGTCGGCGAACAGGGGTAAATAACCTAATATGGGGTCAAAAGGGAATTCTTGGGGGTAATGCAGACTCATTTGGGACATATAAAATCCACTACAATCCACTAGATATATTAAAATACGTAATGTGCACGTGTACGCTTGGAACATATGCCCATTATTGAACCGGTTCCTTCCAGAAAATGCATTTTTAAAAATTTGACAACAATGTAGATTTCTTACCTACGTACTATACAAAGACACCTAAATCCACCCTACTTTCATTTATATTGACACGAGTGACAATAGGCCTAATCTTAATCCATATGACGTCACTGTATCAAGTATCCTTTCTGTGATATTTAAAATTAATGCTTTAATAAGAAAAACCCGTAAAAAACCAAGTTTTTGACTATAAATCCTTTATGTACGAGAAGTAATTAAAAGAATGTTCATTATAATACGCAGCGCCAGACCATCCAGAAATACAAAATTGCAGTTGTGTCGTAAAACATGTTTAATATAATGCGTACCGATCAGGAATATGTTTATAATAAGAAAAACCCGTAAAAAACCAAGTTTTTGACTATAAATCCTTTACGTATGAGACGTAACTAAAAGAATGTTCATTATAACACGCAGCGCAAGACCATCCAAAAATACAAAATTGCAGTTGTGTCGTAAAACGTGTTTAATATAATGCGCACCGATCAGGAATAGGTTTATAAAAAGTGTTGTCAGTAAAATACGCACCTTATTGCGCGACAGAAAGGTTGTTCAATATAATACGCACCGCGACGCTCTATCTCAAAAAATAGCATGATACATAGGAATAAATAAAATAATCTAAAAAATCAATAATTTAATTACGGTACATGCGATCGATCTGAAATTTTGATACATTGTTTTTATCATCGGTACAAAACTGCCTGCAAAATTTCAGCTCGCTATCTTGCGAGCAAGTGGGTTAAAAATCGATCAAAAGTTTTGGCGACAAGCAAGCAAGCAAGCAAGGTCGGTCGGTCGGTCGGCCGCAGACACCACGAGTTAATATAAAGGATTTAAAAACTGAGCTAAAAAGAAAAGTTGTTTTGTGCTCCTCTCGAATTGCGATGTCAAGAATTTGAGGCATTCAATAAAGTTAATGTATACTTGACTAATTTTAAATGGGCTCATTTATCAATATATCTAGAATCCCCAGGGGCGTTTGACTACAAACCAATCGAACAACTATATCAAACTTAAAACGTTTATAATTCTATCAAATAGATTCCCCCCCCCACCCTTTTTAAAGAAAAATGATATTCCGTGTTGTTTTGACTTAAAATATCTACACATAATCCTATTCAGATCATTTTTAGACACTTGTCATGCTTGTAAAACTCACCAGTAGCATTTTCGGGGGAGGGGGGGGGGCTAACGTCGCGCCACCAAATCCCCGAGTCATGTGAGCAGGACCTAGAGTCTCGTGGTGGGGGGGGGCGTAACGCACACATAAACTTGTATATTTTGGGGTAACGGGCAAAAAAGTCGCCTGCCGTGAGAGAACCAAGCGGAGCTGCGGTTACATCACAAATGCTTTGATGTCAACATCAAATGAAGCAGGGTAACAATTTCATATGTTATCTTGGGGGTTCTCAAACTTAAGGATTAGATTAGATTTAATTTTCGTGCCTTGATAGCGTACGCCAACCAGCGTCTGATGGTCTACCGACCGGTACACTGAGAAGCACTGTTTTTTTAAAAAAAAAGAAAAAGAATTTTTTTTAAAAAAAGTTATTCAATAAATTGTAAGCGACCAAATATTTCAGTGGAAGTTTTATTTAAAGTTACCCTTTTATTGTGACGTCACATTTCTTCAACCCCCTCCCTCCCCCTCGTCACACATCGTCACAAAAGTGTGACGTACCTCCCCCCTAGGTGCGTGACGTCATTTATGGACGGCCCCTTATTTCGTCTTGAGAAATGACTAAAATTGTGTAAATAAAGGGCAGGTGAAAGAACCAAGATTCTTTATTATAAACTGCGTACCTTGCAGGAACTTGAAAGGAACTTGAACAACTGGAAGTCGCTATTTTACTCTAAATTTCAGTTTGTTAAAAGACAGCATTCTTAATTTGATTACTATGAAGACAAAGGAAAGGACAAGTTAGTGGTAAAAAAAGAGCATAAACAATCTTCAATGCTATAAAAAAAAATAAAAAAAGAAAGCGTCAGACAAAAATTCAAGGTTGAGGTATTTCTGGTAATCATTGACAAACTTTCTTAAACCCTACAACATCGGTTAGGCGCATATAAAGACATCCATGAGAAATGTGTCTTTCTTTCAAACCTAACTGAGCTCAGCAATTTCGCTATCCGATGGGCAGCAGCCAAGTTATTGGAAGAATATTCAAGCGATTTAGAAGACTGCTTACCTTGAGAATTAGTCAAATTTTCATAACTCTTTAACAATTTATTGTCCAGACCCAGGAAAAGGAAGTAGCCCAATGCGAAACTCAAAACACGTGCAGAGAGCTAAAAATGTTGCTGCTTTTGAAGGATTTAAATTTCACACAGTCCTTTACAAATGTACACATCGCACTTCGCATCTGTCTTTCAATGATGACATGAAACTGCAGCTGAGAGCGATCTTTTTCAAAGTTGAAAAGAACATAAAATGAGTAAAAATGTGCATGGGACAACAAAGACTGAGCATGCTCTAATGAGCATTGAAAAGAAACTTGTGAGCTTACTTAGCTTTACTGACTTGTTTTAAAACTTCACTATGAGAAAAATTCGCAAACAAAATTTGTAGGTTGAAATAATAATAGTACATATTTTTCAATAAATGTTTTATTTCAAATAGAGAAAACCATTCGTTACCCCATGAAAATTTAAAAATATATATATATATATATATTTAAAAATACAGAATAACAGGTTATATATTTTTTAAAGCAGGCTCGTTCTTAACCACGAAACAGCGTAAGTCGGGATGGGACCATCGTAACCGGAAGACTACCTGTACATAAACATGTCTATGCTTTCACGCCTTTAATAAATATATATATATATAACTAAATATTAACTCAAAGATATTGAATTCATAATTTTCCTTTAGAAAAATATCAACAAAGAAAACCCATCCTTTGGGGCCGTCCATAAAGTACGTCACGCTATTTTTGACCATTTTAACGCCCCCCTCCCCCTGTCACAAATCTTGGCCCCCCCCCCTAAAGTACGTCACACTTTCGAACAAAAATGTTTTTTTTTAATTAACAAATTAATTAAAATTTAATATAAAACACCATGACGTCACACATGGTCGGACCCCCTCCCCCTGTCACAAACTGTCACACTTTCTTACACCCCCCCCGTCCCTTCTGGAGCATGACGTATTTTATGGACGGCCCCTTTGATTTTGTTTAAATGATTTTTTTTGGGGGGGGGGCGGGGGGCATTAAAAATTGTATTCCCCTAACCCCACTGTGGTCGAGGGAGTCGTGAGGTGGGATTCGTCCATGCTGTCGGTGTGTCCAAGCCAAAATGGCTTTATATCTTTTAAAACACAATACACTGCCTCTTTCATGTCCAACCTTCTGTAAAGATCTCTCTGCTGCGAATGTTTCTTTTCTTTTTTCCCTAATTTATTTTAATGTTGTTTGTGTGTTGGGACTGTTTTTTTATTGCAAGTTAACTGATATTTTTTTTAATAAAAGTTTTCTCCTTTAACGTATTTCATTGTATTTCTTAATTTCTTTCTAGATGAAAAAATATGTCTTCTTTTTTTTTCTTACATCAACTTTAAGCTCGGGTGTCACCCCCCTGATGGGTGTCACCCGGGGCGGCCCGCCCCCTCGCCCCCCCTAGTGACGCCACTGTTCAGAAGTATATAAACATAATTTTAAAACCTTCTCCTGGAATCGCCCGTTGATTACAGCAATATTTTGGTTTCAATTTCAATAAAACAAAACCAAATTATATAACAAAACTAATCTGTTTTTGTTTTGAACAGTATAATTTTTAGCGCACATATTTTTTTAAAAAAAAAGTATCATTTGCTTGACAAGAGCGATCGACACCGCCCCAATAAAAGCCGTATTTTCTGTTTGAAAATGAGCATGTTTCAAATTAAATTTTTGCCATTTGAGAAAAGTGTAAATTTATTTAAAGTTGCGCGTTTTGACGTGACGTCACATTTCTTAAACACCCCCCTCGTCACACATGTATGTGACTCCCCCCCCCCTTTAAGTGCGTGACGTCATTTATGGATGGCCCCTAAAAAGGGCGGCAAATTGGAGACCGCCCCGGGCGGCAAAAGTTCTAGCTACGCCACTGGATTATATTAACGTAGACAATATAAAATATAATTTATAAAGAGCCTCGAAAGACCAAAAGAAGCCTAAAGACTAGCGCTACTGGCTAAACTCCCCTCCCAACCCGCATCAATTCGTGTTAAGTCTGCCTGGGCCGGGGGGGGGGTCAGTCGATTCAAGTACAGTCTTCGCGGGGGGGGGGTGATCTGTTGATTCGGGTACAGTTTGCCTCTGGGGTGGTGAGACAAAGTGAGTACGTTCTAGCTGGGGTTGTCTGTAATCTTCTGTGAACAGAATTCGCTTAAGATATGTTTTTTCCCTTCCATTCTTTCAGTCTATTGACATTAGAATCAAACCATCCATTAATATATCATATTATTATTAGGGCTGCGGAAATTAACGATTAATTTCTCGATTAATCTTTAAAAAAATTTGTCGATTAAAATTATTTTAATCGATAAAAATTCGATTAAAATTAAAGAAAATATTTATAATATTTTTAAATTTTTTTATTAATAAATAATTTATTATTAATAATAATTTATATATTTTTTTAAGTACAAACTTCTGCCGCGTAATATTATAATTTATTTTACTACTTTATGTGGACCGGCAGACGTCAACTAAAAAATGTCTCACAGCATCAGCGCAGTTAAATTTAAACATATAACTAGAAAGTTGAGCAAAAATTTTGTTTTTAATCTAAATGCGGATGGCAAAGTCGAAGATGGCGAAAAAGTTTACTGTGTTCACTGCCATAAACAATTATCTTTTAAAGGATCAAATACATCAGTGCTTCTCAAACTTTTTAGTATGGCGGACTGGCAGAAATTTTTTCCATTGCACCATGGACCGGTACACTATTTTCCTGCACTGACAATTTTTTCTGTCCTTTTTTTGAGAACATCTGCGGACCGGCAGCGGATGGCCCACGGACCGGCACCGGTCCGTGGACCACCACTTTGAGAAGCACTGAAATACATCGCTGACGTACCACCTTCAGCACAAACATCCGATCAAGTATCAACACATTGTCATAAAATTTAGTTCAAAATATTCTTAATTTTCAATATCCGTGAGAAATGTTCAGTTTAATGACGTCATAATTTTCTATTTTTGGCTTTAATAGAAATTATCGATTAATTACGCTTGGGGGAGCTACCATCTCCTACCAAGCGCGTCCTCAGGCGGTGGATAGAGGAACGACCTTTAGATATAAAGGTTAGCCGTGAATATTGAATAAGCGGCCGCGGACCAACTGGTTTGCTGTCGTTGAGGATGAGGTGGGGTACCCCTTGGTAAGGATACTCTTAAAAAATGCCTCATAAATCCCAGGAAATGACTGCAAAAAGCGAACATAGAGCGCTTAAACTCTAAACCCGGACAGATGAGGCCGTTAGCTAGGGATAGCATTCATCTAGGAGAGAAAACTCCGAAATAAAATCAACTGCTGCCTTGCAGGAGGTGGAGGGATCCACAAAGGCTAGGGAACCTTACCCGAAAAATAAGGCAGTTATCCAGAGAGCTGAAAGGGAACCCTCCCAGATGGTTTTGCGCAGGGCCAACAACCCTGCCATGTAAAAAGAAGATTGTTACTGAAACTGAAAGCAAAGCAAACACACATAACACAGTCAGAGGCGAGAGTAGAGCTCCTCAAAGGAGACTAATGAAGCCTTGTGGGGAAAGTCAACAGAATCCCACAAGGCCGACCACCCTACTCAAACCGATGAAAAAGAAAAATTACCTCATCCACAAGGCACCTCTCAACTTGGGAACATGGAATGTCCGAACACTACTAGAACCAGGCAGATGCGCCCAAGTCGCCAAAGAGATGGTAGAGTACAAACTACAAATTCTGGGACTAAGTGAAGTACGGTGGAACACATTTGGAGAAACTAGACTTCAAGCAGGTGAAATCCTGCTCTTCTCTGGAAAAGAAAATGAAGAAGACACTCATGAAAATGGAGTAGCACTCCTATTGAACAAAGACGCATTTAAGAGCCTCCTTGAATGGGAGCCAATTTCAGACAGAATAATCAGAGCCAAATTCCTGTCCAGGTTCAAAAATGTCCATATCATTATGTGCTATGCTCCAACCAACCTTGCACCCGAGGAAGATAAAGTGGCATTCTATGAACAACTTCAAAGTATAATGGATAAAATACCGAAAAGAGACATACTGGTCGTCATGGGCGATATGAATGCTAAAGTTGGCAATGACAACATAGAGAGAGAGAAGGTAATGGGCATACATGGAGTGGGCAACATGAATGAAAATGGAGAGATGTTTGCAAACTTCTGCACATTCAATGAGCTGGTGATTGGAGGCACCATCTTCCCACACAAAAATTGCCACAAAGTAACGTGGGTTTCACCAGACAACAAAACAGAGAATCAAATAGACCACATCACTATAGGTCGCGCCTGGAGGAGCACATTGCAGGATGTACGAACAAAAAGAGGAGCAGACATTGGATCAGACCACCATCTGGTTGTGGCCAAGCTAAAAATAAAGCTAGCCAACCAAAGGCCAAAAACAGACAGGCGAATTAGATTTGACCTAGCCAAGCTCCGAAACCCACAGGAAAAGAACGAACTACAGCTAACCCTTAAAAACCGATTTGCTGCACTGCAACTAGACGATGATAATGAAGAAACAGACAAACCCTGGGATAACTTCAAAGAAATTATTACAGTATCTTGCAAGGAAATACTAAAACCTGCCCCGGAAAACAAAAAACACTGGATCAGCGATGAGACATGGCAAAGAATTGAAGATCGGAAACATGCAAAACAAAAAGTGAATCAAGCCAAAACAAGAAAACATAAACAACTTACTCAACAAGAGTACCATACAATTTCAAAAGAGGTCACAAAAATGCTTAGAAATGACAAACGAATATTTTATAATAAGCTAGCTGAACAAGCAGAAGAAGCAGCAGGAAAAGGAGATCTAAAACAGTTATACAAAATTACTAAACTCTTGAGTGGCAAGAAATCTAACTACAATGTACCAGTCCGAGATAAACAAGGTAAAGTCATTTCCTCCATAGATGACCAGCTTAGAAGATGGAAAGAATATTTCCAGGAAGTCCTAAACAGACCGACCCCTCTGAACCCACCCGTTTTGACCACAGGAGAAACACTGGACATAAATATGGAAGAGATATCCAAAGAAGAAATATGGACGGCCATCAATCAAATGAAGACAGGAAAAGCAGCAGGTGTAGACAACATACCACCGGAGGTCCTAAAAGAAGGAGGAGCTGAAATCATCAACCAACTCCACAGTATCTTCAACAAAATTTGGTCAACTGAAACCCCTCCTGCAGAATGGAAAAGGGGCTTACTGATTAAAATTCCAAAGAACGGGGGATCTGTCACAATGTGAGAAATGGCGAGGAATTACTCTACTATCAGTACCAAGCAAGGTCTTTAGCAGAACGATACTAAACAGAATAAAAGATGCCTGCGATGATCTCCTGAGAGAAGAACAAGCTGGGTTCAGAAAAGGAAGATCGTGCATTGACCAAATAGCAACACTCCGGATAATTATAGAACAATCTATTGAATGGCAATCTCCACTCTATGCCACATTTGTGGACTTTGAAAAGGCCTTTGATAGCATAAATAGAGAAACTATATGGTCAATAATGAGGCACTATGGATTACCAAATAAAATAACTAACATCATCCGAAATCTGTACGAAAACTTCACCTGCCAAGTAGTACATAATGGTAGACTAACAGATGAATTCCATGTCACAACTGGAGTCAAACAAGGATGCCTCCTTTCACCACTTCTGTTCCTTCTTGTGTTAGACTGGGTCACAAAAGAAGCTTATGCAAGCTCAGGAAAAGGAATCCAGTGGAACCTAATGCAAAAACTAGAAGATTTGGAGTTTGCGGATGACTTGGCCATTCTGTCCCACAGACTCCAAGACATGCAAGACAAAGTCACAGCCTTGAGCGAGACTGGGAAAAGAGTAGGACTCAAGATAAACATTCAAAAAACAAAATTTTTGAAAATAAACTTCCTACAAGATGGAGTCATCCAAGTAGAAAACCACAACCTGGAGCAAGTTAACAACTTTGTATACCTTGGGAGTGTGGTCAGTGTAGCAGGGGGAACAGATGAGGACATCGAACGAAGAATAAATTTGGCGCGACAGGCTTTTGCCAATCTGAAACAGGTCTGGAGATCTACACACATCTCTGTCAAAACAAAAGTAAGGATCTTTAACACCAATGTTAAAACGGTTCTTCTTTATGGATCCGAAACATGGCGGACGACAGAGACAACAAAAAATAGACTCCAGACCTATGTTAACAGATGCCTCAGAAATATTCTGAAAATAAAATGGTTCGATAAGGTCGAAAACTCCAAGCTGTGGGAGAGGTGTGGACAAAGAACAGTAGAAACAAAACAAATCATGGAAAGAAAGTGGAGATGGATTGGACACACCCTCAGGAAAGATAACAGTAGGGCTAAGCAGGCCTTAGATTGGAACCCCCAGGGCAAGCGACAACGAGGAAGACCCAAGCGTACATGGAGACGGAGCATGTTGGACGAGGCTGGAAGGACTGGGAAGAGCTGGGAAGAACTGAAGCGACTGGCAAGGGACCGTGTAGAGTGGCGAGCTTTGACAGAGGCCCTATGTTCCACAAGGAACTCAAAGGACAAATGACCTTGCAATAAATAAAATATGTTGTAATATAACTAGAACCTAAATTTTGTCAAAAAATTGTAATATAGAATTGCCTAAAAATTTAAAGTACTCCGACACGTATGTTCCCTTTAAGATGCGCTGCTGCGCGGTCGCACAAATATCTGACCGACGCCGCGCGGTAATTTATAATTACCGCGCTGCAAATTCTGTAAATATTGAACTAAAAACGGATGCTGTATAGTATAACTTTGCACACAAGTCTTTTTTCACTCTGCACAAACAAACCTTAGAGGGAACATTGTCCGAAACCTTATCAATTTCCTTTTCTATGTTGGCACACCACCACCACCAATTAAACGCATTGGACTTTTGCCATTACCATATCGTGTACTCAAAACAGCACAAAATTTTGGCGACACTATCAATGTGGTCGTTACAGAAAAAAAATCCACCAGTCAATCAATTATTGTTTAAGATTAGGCCGTGGGCCAGTTAAAATCTAAACGCTGGCCGTATTTGGCCAATGGGCGAAACTTTGGACTTTGCCATAGTGCAGTGGTGTCCGAAAGATAGGCCCGGGGGCAAAAATGCGGCCCGCGTTGAAAGTTTAACTGGCCCTCGGGCTCATGTTTTTATTAATTAACTCATGTATTTTTCTATTACGACCAAATTTTTTGTGTGTACGATGACGGGAAAAATCGATGACCTTTCGATGACCTTTCATTCTTTTAAAAGAAATTATAAATTGATAATTTACATAGTGCAGTACCCTAGCAACTGAGCTAACAGCACTTTAGATAAAAAAAAGTAACACATATTTATCAATTCCTTCAATGAAAAACATCCATATCCTAAATACAATATATAATGACATTAGGGTGCATCTATGCCACGTTTATCATTTAAAGAAATGTTCGATTGTTGTTTAATTAATTTTGTAAATGAAGTTTGAAGAGATGTGATCTCAGTGTAGTATTGAAGGCCTTAGTAGTTGGAATACTGGGGACGCGGTGGTCGAGAGGCAGCGCGCTCGACTGGCGTACCGATGGTCACGGGTTCGAATCCATGTCAAGGCAAGGCTTTGTTCCCGGGGCCTAGGGCGTCCCTGAGTCACCCAGCTTCGAATGGGTACCTAACACTAGCTAGGCGGCTGGTTAATGCGTGGAACCCACAAAGCCGTGGCCTGTGAACGCTGCATCACTTGCCAACAGATCATATGTCATGGTCTGTGGACGCAATTATCTTCTGCATAGAAGGAGGGTCTGTATAGATAAGATAAGATAAGATAAGATACTACGAATCATGGATAATGATTACAATAAAGCCGACGAACTGATGTGCAGTTATGTGTTACGTGCTATGTGTACCAATTTTGATGACCTCCGATATCAAAAATCAATTACGAAAAAATTATTTTATTATTTTCATTTTTGCCAACTCGAAAAGGAAATGAACGGTGTTTCGGTCTACTTTAAACTGTAAGCCAGATTTTCATCACAATTTTCTACGCAAGAATTTCAGATATAGTTATATTGTGGTAAGGTACACACTATAAGGTAAACATCTTTATTCTATAACTAATAATAATGGAATAAGATATTTTATAAGAAAGTGTCGAAAGATGCGATAGCAAGGGCCCCCTTTTCCCACGCATAAATATCACTCTTTATAACAACAACAAAAATAAATAAAAAATAACTAAATAATACATAATTTGGAAGCCTGAAAGTCAGTCTTACGCTTAAATTGAGTCATTTCCGTTTATTATCTTAATCCGGCCAGCGCATTATTTTTTACTTATTGGAAAGCGGCCCTCTTTGCAAAAAGTTTGGACATCCTTGCTGTAGTGGGTACGATACAGAAGATAAAAGGCTTTTGTGAAGCAGTTTGGAAGAGGCTGCATTGGATAGGCGGTGGTAATGTATACCAGAGTTTATTGTTCAAGTGGATGGGGTTTGAAAACAGCTGTAGGGGATAAAAGGCTATAGCGGAGTAGAGGCTGTTGTGGATAAGAGGCTTTAGTGGATAAGAGGCTGTAGTGCAGAAGAGGCTATATTAGATAAGAGGCTGTAGTGGACAAGATGCTGTAGTCGACAAGAGGCTGTAGTGCATAAGAGGCTATAGAAGATAAGAGGCTGTAAAGGACCAGAGGCTGTAGTGGAAAGAGGCTGTAGTGGACAAGATGCTGTAGTGGACAAGAGGCCTTAGTGCATAAGAGGCTATAGTAGATAAGAGGCTGTAGTGGACAAGATGTTGTAGTGGATAAGAGGCTGTAGTGCATAAGAAGCTATAGTAGATAAGAGGCTGTAGTGGACAAGATGATGTAGTGGACAAGAGGCTGTAGTGTATAAGAGGTTATAGTAGATAAGAGGCTGTAAAGGACAAGAGGCTTTAGTGGAAAGAGGCTGTAGTGGACAAGATGCTGTAGTGGACAAGAGGCTGTAGTGCATAAGAGGCTATAGTAGAAAAGAGGCGGTAGTAAATAAGAGGCTGCAGTAGGTTAAGAGACTGTAGTGGACAAGAGGCTGTAGTGGATAAAGATTGACGTAGCGTGTGCGTGACGTGTTAGCACCTAAGACCACGATACTTTAGAGTGGCAGTGTGGGGCTTCAAAATGCAAGTTTTCTTCTTGCTCATCAAATTTATTTTTAAAATCATCTAAACGCACCAAACGCCCCATCCACCATTTACGAATTTGTTCGGCCTGGTGCAATTGTATTGTCTTCCTTTAACTGTCTTATTGCTATGTACATAACACGTGCTTGTGTGTGTGTATGTGTGTGTTTGTCTGTGTGTGTGTGTGCGTCTGAATGTGTGTGTGGGGGGAGGGGTCGGGGAGAATTGTTAGAGATCGTGGGCGTCAGGAAGCGTGAGGCCATTTCGTACGTGTTTGCGGGGGTTTCCTGTTATCACTGTTGAACATAACAACGACCAGGGAATGGCCAGCAATAACGATCATTTGGGTCAGGGTTAAAGAGAGTGGTCAGAGATGGTGGTCTGGTATTACGGTTAAAGAGAATTGCCAGCAATAAGTATACGGGGTCAGGGTTAAAGAGAGTGGCCAGAGATGGTGGTCTGGTATTACGGTTAAAAAGAATTGTCAGCAATAAATATAAGGGGACAGGGTTAAAAAAAGAATAGCCAGGAAAAAATGATCTGGAATTGTCTTGTCTTATCTATACAGACACTCCTCCTATGCAGAAGATTATTGCGTCCACAGACCATGCCGGTCAGTTGGCAAGTGACTCAGCGTTCGCAGGCCACGGCTATGAGGGTTCCACGCATTACCCAGCCGCCTAACTAGTGTTAGGTACCCATTCGAAGCTGGGTGGACTCAGGGACTCCCTTGGCCCCGGGAATAAATTCTTGCCTTCACGTGGATTCGAACCCGTGACCATCGGTACGCCGGCCGAGCGCGCATGCCACTCGACCCATCCCTGGCTAATTCTTTTAGTCAAATGTGCAGATTGTCTTGTCTCAGAATTAGGAGTAAAAGGAAAATGATCTGGGGCTATAATTAAAGAGAATGGCCAAGGAATATGATATTGGGTTTAGGGTTTATTACAACGTCCAGACCACGTAAACAGTACTGATTTGAAACAGAGTTCAGTGTAATGATTCTCGTATTATGCTGATGAAAACGGCTTTTAACGGCCTTCTTTTTTTTAAAACTAACTCTCTTTACGTGACTCTTATGCCTCCCAAACCCCCTTCACTTTAACTTTAAAAAATCCTATTCTTTCATTTCATCATCAAGGCTTAGTGCAATACATGAAGAAAAAAAAATTAGGAAAAAAGTCGTCTACATCTTTAAACTGAATTAATAAATAAAGATTTAAAGCGCGGAACTTAAATGTGTAGCTTATTACAAAGAGTAACATATTAATTAGGTTTACAATTTTTGCCACGGTTTAAATATGGATGATCTCGCATACTTAAAATCCCGTCAACTTGCACTGCCTTAAATGTCACCGCACCCCTGGGGTAGCTAGCTAGCACTATTAAGAGGGGGCGGGTGGGATGGGCCTCAGCCTCAATCTAGACATAAATAACGAGATTTCTTCATTTTACTCAAGTTATTTTGCAGCAAACTCATCGTTTATTAAAAGATGTAGGCCATTTACGTTATATTTATTGCTGTCAAGATTAATTAAGGCTGTGGCTGCACTTGAGCCAGAATTCGACACTGCAGTATGCAGCCGTATCTTTTGAAATTAAACACATCTCATAATATAGTGTGCATGGGCTACACTTGGTGGTGCTCTGCGGTGCACGGTGGTGCTTGGCGGTGCATGCTGGTGCTTGGCGGTTCACGGTGGTGCGCGGCGGTGCACGGTGGTGCTCGGCGGTGCACGGCGGTGCTCGCGCTTCGGAATAATTTTTTTTTACAGTGTAGCCACCCTCAATAATTTATTTTATCCCAAACGCCCACGATCGTATACTGCAGTGTCGAATTCCGGCTCCAGTGCAGCAACAGCATATATATTTAGTTAAATGAGTAAGGGCTAAGTCTAGACTACTCCAGACTGTTTCATTAATTTAACAATGCCTAAATAAGTTCGGATCTTTAGAAAAACAAATTGATCAGTAATACAGGTTGCATAACTGTGTTATATATACGACATATTCCCAGAACCACCACACGTAAAAATTAGCCGAAACATGATCCTTCATTGCAAGTTGATACAAACATATAGTCTATGGTTTATAATTTTAACAAAATAACTACATTGCATTTTTCAATAGTCCACAAAATTTACCAGAGCAGAAAAAAATTCATTGCCTCAAAATTTGAAATGCTTTATGATATTCTCGCGCAATTTTTTTTTATTATTTAAAAAAAAATTCTAAAATGATTTCTTAAATTAGTTACTTTTTGGTGGAATTTTGTGCGGCACAAATGGAGTCAGCGGCAACCCGTTTGGTGACCGCTGATAAGGGGTAAAGTGAACAATTAAATTTTAAAGATATTTCTGTTCATTTTTAGAAATCTAAGGACAGCGTGTGGGTTCAATTCGCCACTATCCTTAATGTCGTGTCCCTGTGACCTTAGTGTGGTGGTATAGTGCATCATAGTCTTAAAATAACGGAACTTTCATGTCAAACGTCCAAAGAAAATAATGAATCAATGTCCCTAAGACTATGGAAACTGAAGATATCGTGACTGTAACAAAAGTGTAACACCACGCGAGAGGTCCATAAGTGACGTCACCCACCTAGAGGGGGGAAGGGGGAGAAAAATCGACCAAACTCCCGTGACGTCACATAAGGACGGCCACATAGACGTAAATATTGAGGGGTCGAGTCTACTCTACTCAAATCTCTCTCTCTTACCAAATAACGACACGGCTCTTCAGTCGATTTACTTTAATCAGGGCTGAAGTGCACGCTCGTTATGCGTCTCTGCCCCTGGCGTGGCCCTTCCAGTTCATTAGCGGTATTTAACGCCCATGTAGTTATGGTGATCTCGGTGGCGCGACTCAAGGTCAAACTTCCATCTACTTCTGATAGCCGCATGGCTTATTTAAGATTTTAATACACTTATATGTATACCAGATTTCAGAACACATAAAAACTAAGAGAAATCTACGAAACAGATGTTGCAGTGCAAACCTACGTGGGACAGGTTTATTACATACATCTGCTTAAAACAAAAATAATGAAAACGCACAGCTTTTAAAAGATTAGCACCCTCTCTAACCCTAACCTTAACCCTAACCGCTGTTTCGTAAAAGATAAGCAAACTCTCTAACATTAAACCAATGGCTGGCTAATTCCTTTTGTCAAATTTGCATATTGTCTGCTATCAGGGGAACCGCGCGACGTCAGGGCTATCCCCTAGACCCCTGTGGTGGAGGACTCCAACGGTTAGATTCACCACCATTCTAACGGCTAGATTCACCACCATTACAAAGTTTGATTCATCACCATTCCAATGGTTTGATTCGCCACCATTCCAACGGTTAGATTCACCACCATTCCAACGGTTAGATTCACCACCATTCCAATGGTTAGATTCACATCCATTCCAACGGTTAGATTCACCACCATTCCAACATTTAGATTCACCACCATTCTAACGGTTAGATTCACCCCCATTCCAACGGCTTACCTTCATCGACGGATTCTGTCTCTCAAATTGTCTCCATCCTCAGCGAGATAACTGCCCGGAACAAATAGCCAATTATCTCCCCCTGAACAACAAGCTCATCTCACCAACCATGCGTCATGAATGAATATGTTTTAACGGCATTTTATCAACGAGGCAATTTTATCTACGGCTTCAATCAACAGCGATGTTTTATTAGTGACGCACACACAAGTGATGCTTGATTGAATCACTGTATAGTTCAATCATCAGCAATGTTTGATTAATGACGCACACACAAGTGATGCTTGATTGAATCACTGCATAGTTCAATCATCAGAGATGTTTGATTAGTGACGCACACACAAGTGATGCTTGATTGAATCACTGTATAGTTCAATCCTCAGCGATGATTGAATGAAGCACCACATAATTTAATAACCAGCGATGTTTGATTAGTGACGCACACAAATGATGATCGATTGAATCACCGTATAATTCAGTTATAAGCGATGCTTTATTAGTGATGTACAAAAAAATTGATAATAGATTGACCCACCGTAAAATTCAATCACGAAGTTGATTTTTAAATATTCAATAAATTAGGCAATTAAGCAGTTTATTCATTAAGAATGTAAAGTGTGTTTGTCCCCCTCTCTCTCTCTCTCTTTCTCTCTCTCTCTCTCTCTCTCTCTCTCTCTCTCTCTCTCTCTCTCTCTGTGTGTGTAGGTGTGTGTGTGTGACAGAGGGAGAAAGAAACCAAGTAAATGTGAGGTTATATTTTTACCTATTAAAATCCACACCTGCTAGGGATTTATTTATTTATTGTGTACACCCTTATAGTGCAGTACACTTGTGGTAGGCTGGGGTTGACCGTGATTCACCAAACACTTGGTAAAACATGACAAAAGATGACATTACGCTCCCGGTTCACCAAAACATTCGTAGAAATGTCATGACATGGACTTTTTTTCCCCCGCCGACGTGGCGTAGCCGGATGGAGCGAGATCGAACTGTCAACACAAAGCCATTACCTCATTGAGTCAGCCGGTAAGCACACAATGTCCACCAGTGCACCAACGCAAATAAATAGTGTAGTGTGCTGTCTATCCAAGGAAAGGATTTCCATCTTATCAGCTAATAGGGCTTGTCATTTCTAAGACCGGAAAACGTCATAACTCATTGTGTAATCTATTTTTAGACTACATTTTAGCGGAAGTATTTTTTTAAAGCATAAATACAGAAGAATCAATGAGTTCTCGAAATTGTTAGCATAGAAAAATTACGAAATTGTTTTTTCTTGTTCAAGTCCAATAAGCTGTCTTAAATTAACGAAGAGTTAACAAATAGCTGATAAGATACTCCCTTCTCAATATATCTACTTTTACACATTGACTCGTATCTGTTACGTTCGTCAACCTAAAAAACACCGGATATTTCTATTAATAGATTTCCCTTATGACATGACAAGCCTTATAAGGACACACGATGAAGACTCGCCGGGCCTCAATCTATTCATCATCATGACATAACATCAACACGTCATAACATCAACACGTCATAACATCAACACGTCATAACATCAACACGTCATAACATCAACTTGTCATAACATCAACACGTCATGACATCAACTTGTCATAACATCAACTTGTCATAACATCAACTTGTCATAACATCAACTTGTCATAACATCAACTTGTCATAACATCAACTTGTCATAACACCAACTTGTCATAACATCAACTTGTCATAACATCAACTTGTCATAACATCAACTTGTCATAACATCAGCACGTCATAAGATGAACTTGTCATAACATCAACTTGTCATAACATCAACTTGTCATAACACCAACTTGTCATAACATCAACTTGTCATAACATCAACTTGTCATAACATCAACTTGTCATAACATCAACTTGTCATAACATCAACTTGTCATAACATCAACTTGTCATAACATCAACTTATCATAACATCAACTTGTCATAACATCAACTTGTCATAACATCAACTTGTCATAACATCAACTTGTCATAACATCAACTTGTCATAACATCAACACGTCATAACATCAACTTGTCATAACACCAAACTCATCCCCACTTATTGTAGGCAGTATATATAGACCTCCGAATACAAACCTAGAATACATGAACAATCTTTGTAGTCAATTAACTTTCATAAAAGAGAATAATAAAAATGCAGTTCTATGGATTATTGGGGGACTTTAATCTTCCAGATATAAATTGGAAAAATTATACAATTGATAACCATCAAACTAACAAAGAAATTAATGAACACTTTTTAGACACTATAAACAACATAAACCTAGAACAGATAGTAAAAACAGCAACAAGGAAAAATAAAACACTAGATTCATTCCTAACAAATAGACCAGGACTAGTGTTAGACTATAAAATAATTCCAGGACTGTCCGACCATGATATTGTTAGGGTCACCAATACAATAAAAAACTAAAATTAATAAGATACCTAGAAGAATAATCTATCTTTGGAATAAATGTAATTCAATAAAACTACACCAATCAGCGGCTAACTTCCAACAAACTTTCCTAAGTAAATTTAACACAAATAGCCCAGTAGAAGAAATTTGGAAAGATATAAAAACAAATCTAAAAACTATAATGGATGAGAATGTTCCAACAAAACTAACATCAAATAAAATTAACAAATGCTGGTTCAATTCTAGATTGAAAAAGCTATGCAAACAAAAAGAGAACTTATTTAAGAAATATAAAGCTACCTATTCATATAGGATACACATAAAATACTTAAAGATTAAACACTTGACACAAAAACTTAGTCGAAACCTCCAAAATGAATATATAAACAATGTAATTACCAAAGATAACAATAAAAACTTATGGTCCTTTATCAAATCTAAAAAAATGGAACCTTCAGGAATAGCCACACTAAAAGGCTCAAATAATAAAACCTATAATGATAATGAAACTAAAGCTAATATCCTTAACACATATTTTGCATCATCTTTTTCTGCCTCAGGCGACAAGGAAGTTTTAATAAATTTAAATAAAATGGAGGAAATAGGTAACATAACTGTAGATGAGATAGGTATACATTCACTCCTAAAAAACTTAAAAATAAACAAAGCTACTGGCCCAGATGATTTGCCTGCAACGTTATTAAAAGAACTAAGCAATGAACTGTCCCCAATCCTTGTAGTTCTCTTTCAAGCCTCTCTAAACCAGGGTAAAGTGCCCCAGGATTGGAAATTAGCTAACGTTACTCTACTCTTTAAGAAAGGGGATAAATCAGACCCTGGTAATTACAGGCCTGTATCACTTACTAGTATCACCTGTAAATTACTAGAACACATAATATATAGTAGAATAGTTAACCACCTTGACAAATATAATGCCCTATGCCCACATCAACACGGCTTTAGAAAAAACAGATCATGTGAAACACAATTAATAGGTTTAATAGATGAACTATCAAAAGGCTTAGACAAAAATGATAAAATAGATACAATATTACTAGACTTCTCAAAAGCATTTGACAAAGTTCACCACCTTAGTTTACTTAAAAAACTTAACTACTTTGGAATCTCAGGTTCCTTACATCACTGGATCCAAGACTTCCTCTTGGGCAGGGAGCAAACTGTAATAATTAATGGATCTAAATCTGCACCAATAAAGGTTAACTCAGGAGTTCCACAAGGAACTGTGCTAGGTCCCTTACTCTTTTTAATTTATATAAATGATTTACCCAACAACATCTCAACAGGTACAAAAGTTAGGTTATTTGCTGATGATTGTATAATCTATAGAACAATTAAATCAGAACAAGATAGCAAAATTTTACAAAAAGACTTAGATGAATTGATAAAATGGGAAACTAACTGGAGTATGTCTTTCCACCCAGAAAAGTGTCAACTGTTAAGAGTAACAAAGAAAAAGAAACAAATAAATTCAAAATATTACATTCATGGAAAAGAACTGACCCAAACTAAAGATGCAAAATACGTAGGAGTCTTAATAAATGAGAAACTATCATGGAATCCCCATGTCAATGAAGTTATTAAAAAATCAAACAAAACCTTAGGCTTTATAAAAAGAAACTTTAACAAATGTAATAGAGATATAAAACTAAAATGCTACCTCACTTTGGTGAGACCTGTACTAGAATATGCATCTTCTGTATGGGACCCATCCACCAAAGAAAACATTGATAAACTAGAACAAACTCAAAAAAAGAGCTGCCAGATTCATTACTGGAGAATATTCAAAACTGACAAGAATAACACCATTAGTTAAATCATTAAACCTTGAAACACTAGAGGATAGAAGAACCAAGAGAAAAGTAGTAATCATACATAATGCAATTAATTCTAATTTAGAAATACAACACAAAGATAACTTATAACAAACCCTCAGATAGACATAAGGATAAAAACACCTTTCTTATTCCGTATGCAAGAACAAACACATACAAGTTTTCCTTCTTCCCGTCCGGAATTCGGGCGTGGAATGGGTTGCCTGAAGAATCCAGGAAAACCAACACTTTATCAACATTTAAATCTCTAATAAAAATGCAGGAGTAAACACAAACCATAGATAAGCGTAGGACGCAATAATCTTCTGTATAAAAGGAGCGTCTGTAAATATATAAGATAAGATAACATCAACTATTCATAACATCAACTTGTCATAACATCAACTTGTCATAACATCAACACGTCATAACATCAACTTGTCATAACAATCAACTTGTCATAACATCAACTTGTCATAACATCAACACGTCATAACATCAACTTGTCATAACATCAAATTGTAATAACATCAACTTGTCATAACATCAACTTGTCATAACATCAACTTGTCATAACATCAACTCGCATAACATCAACTGGTCATAACATGAACTTGTCATAACATAAACTTGTCATAACATCAACTTGTCATAAAATCAACTTGTCATAAAATCAACTTGTCATAACATAAACACGTCATAACATCAACTTGTTATCGTAGTATCAGAATGCCATAGCTGCCACATGTCAAGGCTTCAAAAGTTCATGAAATCAATATGTCATAGCAGCAACATGTCATAATATCAGCATTTCATAAGATCAACTTGTCATATTATCAAAATGTCATAGAGTCAAAAACATTTCATTGCATCAAAAGTTCATCAAATGTTTATGTGACAGCAGTAACATGTAATAATATCAGCATGTCCTAAGATCAACTTGTCATAATATCAAAATTTCATAGTGTCAAAAAAATACGTACATCAACTTGTCATAAAATCTACATGTCCTACGATCATCTTGTGACAACAAGAACATTTCGTAAGCTCAATTTAACCAGCACATCAGAATATCAAAGAGTTCATCCATCTAGAGATTCACCCAAGCACAATCCCCAATCAATGAGTCATCAACATACCCTGCTCTAATAGGCCTTGTCATTTCTAAAACCGGAAATCGTCATAGCCCAATGAGTAATGTCTTATTATTATTTTTTTAGATTACATTTTAGCGGAGCAATATTTTGAAGCATAAATACAGTCGAATCACAATTTTCTCAAAATTGTAAGCATAGTAAAATTACGAAACTGTTTTTCTTTTTCAAGTCCAATAAGCTGTCTTAAATTAGCGAAGAATTAACAAATAGCTGATAAGATACATTCTTCTCAATATACCTACATTTACATATTGACTCGTACCTTTTATTAAATTTATATGAAATGTGTCCGTAATAAAAATATATATAGCCCCAATATTTCTATTATTAGATTTCCGGTTAATTATGACAAAGCCTATACTGGAAGAGCGAACGCGTTCACAGAATCCGGCAAATATTTTATCTTTGACACCGGGATATTCTCATGGAATATAATTTGTTTTATCTTGGTACAGAGATATCGATTGTTTTTGGATGTATACATTGATTAAATTGATGTGTCTTTGTGATAACTCTTCGATAGATAAGAATGGAGTCTGGCGTGAATACAAGGTCTACATGTGTCTCTGGTTTGTGAGGCTGAATTCGTTAACAGGGCCGTTACGGTAGAGTTTTAAATTTTAAATTCTTATGTTCTTTTATGTTGTTCGCGTTTTGTAAATTTCAGCAATTTTTCGAACATATCTAATATTCTGCATGCAGTTTTATGAACCGAGTTACTTCATTTTTGTTGATTTTTTTTTCAGTTTTGTTGATTTAGTAAATTAAGTTGAATTTCTTCACTATTTTTGAATTCCTTCACTTTTTTCAATTTTTTCAACGCTATAAAGTCATACAACTTTTTATTTTTATAAAATGGGTTTCCATTAAAAATAAACATGTCATTATGAGCATAATTGGGGGGGTTCATTTTCCCCGAATATTAGTTGTTGCGTTCCTCATTTCACACCAATATCGACTGGAACATCACCAGTGCGATTTACTTAGAAGTAGAACTGTGATCGAAACTGAAGAAAGACTAGCGAGCGGAATTCAAATTTGGATGTACGTTAATAAATATTGACATGTTATGCCAGGGGTTCGGAAACCATGGCTCGCGAGCCAGATGTGGCTCTTTTGATGGCTGCATCTGGCTCTCAGACAAATGTTACACAAAATGCACATATTTACTTGAATTTTTAGTTTTAAACATAATGTATGGCTCTCACAGAATTACTTTTCAAAATATGTGGTGTTTATGGCTCTCTCAGACAAAAAAGTTTCCCGACCCCTGTGTTATGCGAATGAAGCTGCCTTGTCGCGGCTATGTTTAGTTTTTGATACAAGACGTACCAGTAAGAATTTAAAACATTGTGTGGTGAGTAAGAAAATCGATGAATTAAAATGCCAACGTTTGAAATATAGAGTTACTGTTTCTTGTTACAAGTCCGCCTTACAGAGGCGTGTGTTCTATTTCTATTGGAGATATAAGAACCTTTAGAAAAACCTGTCATGCTATATGCATGCAGCCGCAAAAATGGGCAGGTGTTCTGTATTTAGATTGGAAAGATACACACCCGTAGACATCATGCGGTCACAGATGCATCCGCAACAATGTGCGGGTATAGCTGAATAGCATGCAGGTGTGTTAAAGCTGAATGCCTTTAAAGACACTCATCATGTTTGTAAAGATCACGATGGATGTGACCTCTTCCGTTTATGGGCGGCTATTGAATTTGAATGTCGGGTCAAATAAACGGTTGGATAGACAAGAAAACGATAATCGTGTTTCTGGATATGTTTTTTTAAAAAAATACAAACTGCAATCTAACTATTGTGCATAAAAGTACCAAAGACACACCCAGAAACACACGACCGCACACGCACACGCAAACATACACACAGGCACACACACAAACACACACACATATATATATATATATATATATATATATATATAGAGAGAGAGAGAGATAAAGAAATATACAGAGAGAGAGAGAGAGAGAGAGATAGGGAGAGGGAGAAGAGAGTGAGAAGAGAGAGAAATAAGAGAGACAGAGAGTAGAGTTGGAAAAGAGAGAGACAGTTGCTTGTGCTTCCAACATGGCTTATCAATACAGCATATAGCACTTTGTACCACCCTTGACCTCTAGCACACACCGCGCTATGCCAAATCGTTGATGCTCACATTCTGCAGGTATCCTCGAACCCAAAAGCAACATTCTAATTATTACGCAAACAAGCCGTTAAAAAACGGAATTATCTAAAATTGTAAATATTCAGCTATTTTAAGCCACAAATCTATTACTGCCGTTCCGCTGGGATAAGTTGTTACGGGAGAACCCAGGTGGCGGTTTTTCAAAATTTTAAAATTTTTCTCTTTAAAACAATTTTTTAAAAATACATAAAAAATAATAAATTATTTGCCGTATTTAGCTTACTGTATTAGAGAGCCGGTAAGGCTCATTTATGCCACATTAACTTACCCACCAATTCATAATATTATGTCCTTTAAATTCAAGGTATATTCAAGTTTTAACAAATCGTTTGAAACTACTGTACTTGCTAAGACCCCCCCCCCGACCCCCCCCACCCCCGATTAAACTGAATTAAGGCGAGCAATGAACTTCTTGTTTTGAATAACTTTTAAAAAAAACAACAGGAAACGTACAAGGATTGACATACTTAGCTTTCTAAGTACAATGTCATTCAGTCGATCGATCGCTCTTGTCAAGCAAATGATACTTTTAAAAAAAAATCCGATATGTGCGCTAAAAATTATACTGTTCAAAACAAAAAAAAGATTAGTTTTGTAATATAATTTGGGTTTTTTTAAAAATTGAAATTGAAACCAAAATATTGCTGTAATCAACGGGCGATTCCAGGAGAAGTTGTTAAAATTATGTTTATATACTTCTGAACCAAGCAACACAAAAAAACACTGTGTGGTGTCGTAGATAGATCGGGAGTTCATTACCTAGCGCTTCATTTTCATACGTGACTCGACACGTAAGTTGATGTTGGTATGAACATTACGAATAATCCCCGATTGTGTGTTCTTTAATACGTTCTAATCTGTGGTTTGGCGTTTGAAAAAAAGGAGGTGGCGGGGGCATTTCTGACCGCCTCATTTTGTTGGGTTATTTATAGTACAGTTCGTATAGTCTCACAATCACAAAAGGCAAAAAAAAACAAACCCGTAAAAACAAAGTTTTTGACTATAAATCCCTTATATATGAGACATAACTAACAGTATTGATTATTTTCAAACATTTACAGACTGAATCTGTCTTAACTCAACTTTGCAGCATAACCCTAGTGGGGGGGGGAGGGGTGGGTGGGGGAGGGGTGGGGGAGGGTGGGTGGGGGAGAGGGAGAGGGGAAAAGTCTGGTCACCGATTCGCTTGACCGAGCTCAGAGTGACACGTAAAATGTAAACAAAAGCGCCCGTCGCTTCGTTGGGTCGCCTCAATGCGTCAGCTCAAAATTTCACGTGGCAAAAAAACAATAACAAACCGTGAATTTAAATTACATACCTCATATAAGGATAAACTAAAAATGCATTAATTTAATTACGGTACGTTCGATCGATCTGAAATTTTGATACGATGCATTGTTAGGTTAGACGGGTCCGTGTGCCAAATTTCAGTTCGATCGGATCATGGGAAGTGGGTCATTTTTGACTTCTGTTTTTCCGCCCGCCCGCCGAGCCCAAGACAGAGAGAGAGACGGCCGCGAAGTTAATATAAGGGATTTAATAAAACAAACCCGTAAAAACAAAGTTTTTGACTATAAATCCCTTATATATGAGACATAACTAACAGTAGTGATTATTTTTAAACATTTACAGACTGACACTGAGTGATGTCCCTTGTCTTTAATAAATGGGGGTGGGATGTGAGGGGGTGTCGGCACGACGGTCGTCGTCAACACGACGGTCGGCGTCAACTCAAACTCACGTGGAACTGGAATTTAAAAAAAAACAAACAGTGAATTTTGAATTACATACCTCATATAAGGATAAACTAAAAATGCATTAATTTAATTATGGTACGTTCGATCGATCTGAAATTTTGATACGATGCATTGTTAGGTTCGACGGGTCCGTGTGCCAAATTTCAGTTTGATCGGATCATGGGAAGTGGGTCATTTTTGACTTCTGTTTTTCCGCCCGCCGAGCCCAAGACAGACAGAGAGAGAGAGAGAGAGAGAGAGAGAGAGAGAGAGAGAGAGAGACGCCGGTGAAGTTAATATAAGGGATGTAAAAAAAAAGACCGTTAGGGTTAGACTTAGTGGAGAGTAGGCCTGTCAACGGGTACCCGGGACCCGGGTACCCGTTGCCGTGAGATTACCCGGGTAGTAAAATTCCGCCCGGGTACCCGTGAAAATGTGGCTTCAATGTCTATATTAACCAAACTTCGGCTCGCATGCGGCTTTTTTGTGTTTAATTAATTGCTCGCGAAACAATTTATCAAATGATTTTTTTTTCAAATAAATGCTGTGAAATACATCTAAGGAGAACTATCTGTCAACGGGAAATACAATACGGTCTCAACAAACCACAATGTATTTTGATACATCTTTTTTTGTGTCTGAAAATGAAAAAAAATCGCAAACACAAAAAGATATTGGTTCTTTGAATGAATCATATCAAGAAAACCAAAACTCCTCTGCCAAAAATAAGGATGGACTGTATAGAGATGAAAGAGGCCGTGTTTGTTGTTAATAAAAACACCCCTGCTTTGACACTAACATTGCTTTGAAATATGCCGACATTGGGTTTACGATTGTCGATGTTGTTTATCTATCACCCCCTCCTCCTCCCTCCATTCGATTGTTTCGTGTGTTCATTACAGCTTGTGCCTTGCCCAAAAACTGAGTTTAATAATACACCAACATTTGTTAGTTTTTAAAGTCAATAAATCAGTTACTAACAATGTAAGATGGATAAGGTCCCGTCCATAAACGACGTTACGCATCTAGGGGAGGAGGGGGTCACACATTTGTGACGAGGAGGAGTGATGTGTTTAAGAATAAATGTGACGTCACATCAAAACACGCACCTTTAAATAAAAGTTCCACTGAAATATTTGGATTGCTTACAATTAATTTATTTAATGACGTTTTATATGGATTTAAGCGTGTAGCGATTTTTAGAGTTCAACTTCACATTAAATAAAAAATTAAATGACAATAAAGTTATTTGACACATGCTCATTAAAAAAAAAGGAATTACGGCTTTAATGAGACAAAGCTTTGTGACGTCATATTGGAGGGGGCTCTAAGTTTTTGTGACAACCTGTGACGGGGAGGGGGGGGGTAAAAAATCGGCCAAAATCGCTCGATGTCATTTATGTACGGCCCCTAAGACGTCGGCCGTGTAGCTACTGTGTGAAATGAGGTGCATGGAAGGTGGCTAGGTAACATTGTATAGCGGTCATGACGGGGAAAATTATGCCATGTTTTGATCGGGTAATCCGGGTACCCGTTGGAAATTTGGACGGATACCCGGGCAGCATTTTTCAACAAGATTGACAGCCCTAGTGGAGAGTGCGCTGCAGAGAAACATATAAGTGACGCGTGTTCTTAAAATGACAGCTGTGTTTATATTATTTTCAGACGTGGGCGGTGATGTTGGAGCTATGTGAGAGGATCGGTGGTTGAAGCTTCACTAAAGAAATTAACAATTCATTGCAGCGGTCTAGTCCCGGTCTAGTTTGAACACCCAGAGACGTTTTAACAAGTCTTTCGATCGCAGGGTCTGGAGCATTTTTGTATGCCCCCGAAACCTCTTTAAAATAATTTTATCACTGAAATTCCATCAAAATTAATTTTTTTAACCCGGACACTAATCTGAAATGTTTGGAATTTAGTTTATTAAAATTGGAGAACTTTTTCATTGGCCGCAGGGGAAAGCTCTGTCCATCCATGAAATTGAATCTGGATTCAAATCAAATTTGGAATTGCAATCTTGATAGGTTCTTGTTCAGCGGCTGAAAGTAGGGTTGAAAACTGTAGAAAATATTCAATAGCGAAGACAGTCTAAAAGATATAACCCCACAATACAGCTAATTAATATGAGTATTATTAGTTGCTTTAATTATTTTATTTCAAGTTCTCCTTTTATATTTTCCATGCAAAACAATAAACAGTTGTTACTGTCGGCAACGTGTACTTTGACTACGGAAAAATAATTTTAAAAAACAAAAAAAATTATTGATGAAACAAAACAAACTGGAATTTTGGCTCCAAGTCGACATCGACAAACACACGAGAGAACACATAATATATATACACCATAGCTTAGGCTGGCATTGGCAGCTAAAATTTATAAGTTCAACATGGTATAATATAGTATAATAATTAGGGCTGTTATCGATTAATTTAAATTTAATCGTTATCTTTTTGAATAATTATCGATTAATTAATCGATAATTTCGATTAAAGCCAAAAATAGAAAATTATGACGTCATTAAACTGAACATTTCTCACGGATATTGAAAATTAAGAATATTTTGAACTCAATTTTATGACAATGTGTTGATACTTGATCGGATGTTTGTGCTGAAGGTGGTACGTCAGCAATGTATTTCAGTGCTTCTCAAAGTGGTGGTCCTCGGACCGGTGCCGGTCCGTGGGCCATCCGCTGCCGGTCCGCAGATGTTCTCAAAAAAAGGACAGAAAAAATTGTCAGTGCAGGAAAATAGTGTACCGGTCCCTGGTGCAATGGAAAAAATTTCTGCCAGTCCGGCATACTAAAAAGTTTGAGAAGCACTGATGTATTTGATCCTTTAAAAGAGAATTGTTTATGGCAGTGAACACAGTAAACTTTTTCACCATCTTCGACTTTCCCATCCGCATTTAGATTAAAAACAAAATTTTTGCTCAACTTTCTAGTTATATGTTTAAATTTAACTGCGCTGATGCTGTCAGACATTGTTTAGTTGACGTCTGCCGGTCCACATAAAGTAATAAAATAAATTATAATATTACGTGGCAGAAGTTTGTACGTAAAAAATATAAAAATTATTATTAATAATTAATTATGTATTAATAAAAAAATTTAAAAAATATTATAAATAATTTCTTTAATTTTAATCGAATTTTTATCGATTAAAATAATTTTAATCGATAAAATTTTTTAAAGATTAATCGAGAAATTAATCGTTAATTTCCGCAGCCCTAATAATAATATGATATATTAATGGCTGGTTTCATTCTAATGTCAATAGACTGAAAGAATCGAAGGAAAAAAAACATATCTTAAGCGAATTCTGTTCACAGAAGATTACAGACAACCCCAGCTAGAACGTACTCACTTTGTCTCACCACCCCAGAGGCAAACTGTACGCGAATCAACAGATCAACACCCCACCCCCGGCCCAGGCAGACTTAACCCGAATTGATGCGGTTTGGGAGGGGGAGTTTAGCCAGTAGCGCTAGTCTTTAGGCTTCTTTTGGTCTTTCGAGGCTCTTTATAAATTATATTTTATATTGTCTACGTTAATATAATCTCCCTATAAAACTGTAAAAAAAAATTAAAAAAAGGTAAATCTTACTGGAAATGAAAATCTTAATCTAACCTTCAATATCTTTATTAAAATATGTAATATTTAATCCGAATAAAAACTATAAAGAAGAGTTCACAAGACAACACGACTCGGTTTCACCCGGGTAATTACATAATGAATACCGTGTGTTCTACTCAAGAAGTCTCAACGTCGAAAGTCAAAATATAAAATCACTTAAAAGAAACGGGACAATTTTCGGGACCCGTGAATATTATATTTGGATATGAAAATATCTCTCACTTGAAAGGACGTTCAATGTTTATAAAATAGTTACGGTTTAACAGTTTAATGTAATCTTACCACAGCAAATTTTCGCACCCCTGAATTAAAAAATTTCTAAGGGTTTAAAAAAAAAGTGGCAATGAAACAAGAATTCTATGAAAAATTTCAAAATTCAGTATCATTAACTGATTCGGAAAATACATATCTCCATAAGAATTTTACTAATGACTTTTGCATCACTATATTATATTCTAAATATAATTATTTTTTTTAAATTAGAGATTTCAAATGCAGAAAATTTTTAAAAATCTAAACGTCTAGATAACATGAAATGCAATGTGAAAATTTTAAAATAAAAAAAATAAAATAAAAAAAATAGGTACATTTTTAGGCATTTTATATATGTTTAACTTCATCTCAAAACATATGAAAAAAATCGATGAATAAAAAAAAAGTATTAAAAAAAACTCTGCTGTCAGATGAGAATTCAATCCCGTCATTATAATGAAATCTCGAGCCGTTGGTCGAGTCCACCACGTTCACCTTGCAAGGCTCCGGTAGAAATCAATTCTATTTTCATCTTCTTAGACAGGCCGCGTCAAGGTCTCCCTTTATTTAAAAAAATAAATTCTCCAAATTTATTAGTAGCGTAGCTGGTTCTTTTTTTAGATTAAAGAAGCTAATTTGTTTTTGAAAAGTACAAAAGTAATACCTTAAGTTAACCCAATGAGGAACTAATTAAAACATAAAAAAACAAAGTTCAAAGGATTTAGAAAGAAAAAAAAATATTTCTAAGGTGCATTTGTTGTTTTTTTCCCCTAAAAATAAAAGTAGTAAAAGAACAACAATTTTAATTATGCTCCTAAAAATATCATAAACAAAACTCTTAAAATTTGAGTCGCTGACCAAGCAAACAAAAACAACGCGTTCAGGTCACCCTGACCTGCAGCTCTCCACACTCCACACCATCTTGCCACCATCCACACAACTCACACGAGCGTAATACTAGCAATTCTCTACCACTCGGGCATCGGAATACCCATAATTTTACGTTTAGTGAGTAGTTAAAGGCGCTTAGTGGCAAATTAAAGCTACTTACGTTGCCAGCTTTACGCGATACTCGATGGATTATAAAGTTTTTTTCTTCTTTCAGATTCTTTTTGGTTCTTAATTTTTTCTTCTTTTTTTTTCTTCTTTTTTTTTCTTCTTATTTTTTTAATTTTTTTAATAAAGGCATCTGCGAGTTTCAGTCTTATGAGAAGTCATGTAAAAATTTCTAAACGACGCTTATTTGATTTATTTATTTAAAAATTATTTTTTAAGCGTCTCTCCGTGTAGGGCAAATATCAGATTTTCATTGAAGACTAACCATGTCTCCAAGATCCTTTTAACGTCATGTTTATGTGGACACATGCTTAGAACTTAGAGTATCGCTTAGTATACTTAGAGTATAGGGGACGTGGTGGTCGAGTGGCAGCGCACTGGACTGTCGTACCGATGGTCACTGGTTCGAATCCGTGTGAAGGCAAGGGTTTGTTCCCGGGGCCTAGGGCGTCCCTGAGTCACCCCGCTCCGAATGGGTACCTAACACTACATGTAGTTAGGCGGCTGGGTAATGCGTGGAACCCACAAAGCCGTGGCATGTGAATGCTGCATCACTTGCCAACAGATCATCTGTCATGGTCTGTGGACGCAACTATCTTCTGCATAGAAGGAGCGTCTGTATAGATAAGATAAGATCGCCTCTAATATTTTTGATCTCGAATTATTTTTTTCCCAATATATTTTGAGTTGCGCCAGAACAAGAAAAAAACAAACAAAACATTTACCTAACGAATTATAATAATATGTCTCCGTTCAAAGCAAACAAACAGACAGGCTTTAACCCGCTGCAGTTTCAAAGGACGACTCTAAGCACATACGACTAACTGAAAAATCATTATGGATCACTTCAAACAGATACGTATAACAGAAAAAAACATTATGGACGACTTTAAACATGTGCAATTACGTTTGACAGAACAATCAATATGGACGACTTCAAACACATACGTTTAACAGAAAATTCCATTAAGTTTCGTCTTCATGATTGAAAGTCCGTCTAAATGTTATAAACCCCGCGCGCTCAGCTCAGTCGCCTGGCATTAGGGCCACTCACCGCAGTGTCCATTTCTCAAATGAAACACATCATCGTCTTTAAGACCAGGCATTAATGACCCCCTAGTTTTTCTAGAAAGCCGATCACGTCGCGGGTCTTGATACGATTCCCAAGAACGCCCTCATAACTGACGTCACGCTAAATGACGTATTCAAAATTTGAAAATGCTTGTGGAGATACTTTTAATTAAATGGTGTTTATAAACTGTATGTTGGTGAACTCTGTGCAAAAAAAAAGGGGGGAGGTAGGAGGATGGGTGGGGGGGGGGAAGGCGTGGTGGGTGGAGATCTCATTAATTAAAGCCAGTTCACTGGATGAAGAATTAGTCTGAGTTAAAGTTAATGGGTTTTCTAAAAGTATATTAGCGTTTAGATTAAGACCCTCAATCATTTCAGACAGAATGGTCTCGGAAATAAAGTTTTCTAGTTTATTTTCTAAAAGTATATCAGCGTTCAGATTAAGACCCTCAATCATTTCAGACAGAGTGGTCTAGGAAACAAAGTTTTCTAGTTTATTTTTAGAGCGACAATGTAACTGTTATGTTTTACCAAACGTCTAAAAGCATTCGATTGCAGGTATGAACTAAAACCTACGAAGTTAATGTAAGAAAAGAGAATGTTATTAGTTATAGCGAATGGATATGGAAGATATATTAAATTGACATGTCTCTTTTCAATGCATAAGAAATTATATATATATATATATATATATATATATATATATATATATATATAATATATATATATATATATATATAATATATATATATATATATATATATTAAGGCTGTCACTGAATAACAATTTTTTGTACGATTAATCGGGGAAAAAATTAATCGATTAATCGATTGATTTCGATTAATTATAACTTTATAATGCATATATAGAGCCGATCAAGTCACGATTTATTATTTCGCGAAATTGGTTGAGTCGTTGTAATTCCATTGCTCCTAATTTTTGTGACGAAACACAGCAAATTCGTTCTGCTATGCAAGAAATAAGGAAGAAGTATGCACGTCTAAATAAATAATAATAATACGAGGGAAAAGTATGTCAGAAACAAAAAAAGAATTTTTTTCTTAAATCGATCAAATTAATTTCAATCTATTAACATTTTTGAGGATTAATCGAATAATTAATGGTTAATTTCCGCAGCCCTAATATATAATATATATATATATATATATATATATATATATATAAATAAATAAATAAATATATATATTTATATATTAGGGCTGCTGGAATTAACGATGAACTTCTCGATTAATCGTTACAATTTTTTTTCGATTAAAATAATTTTAATCGATAAAAATTCGATTAAAATTAAAGAAAATATTTATAATATTATTAACTTTTTTAATTTATAAATAATTAATTATTAATAATTAATAACGATTTATATATTTTTTTACATACAAACTTCTCCCGCGTAATATTATAATTTATTTTATTACTTCATGTGGACCGGCAGACGTCAACTAAAAAATTGCCTACAGCATCAGCGCAGTTAAATTTAAACATATAACTAGAAAGTTTAGCAAAAATTTTGTTTTTAAGCTTACTGCGGATGGCAAAGTCGAAGATGGTGAAAAAGTTTACTGTGTTCACTACCATAAACAATTCTCTTTTAAGGGATCAAATACATCGCTAACGTACCACCTTCAGCACAAACATCCGATCAAGTATCAACACATTGTTATAAAATTTAGTTCAAAATATTCTTAATTTTCAATGTCCGTGAGAAATGTTCAGTTTAATGACGTCATAAATTTTATTTTTTGGCTTTAATCGAAATTATCGATTAATTAATCGATAATTTCTCAAAAGTTAACGATTAAATTTAAATTAATAATTAATCGATACCATCCCTAATATATATAAATAAGACATCATCTTTACAAGTGGAAATAAAAAATATAATTTTATATTGTTAATAGCTTCTTTAGTGTTGTGGCAATGTGTCAAAATTGATATTTTAAAATGTTCTTAATCGCTGACCGCACGAGGGTTCGTGCAACAGCTTGTTGCATACAGAAGTTATAAGTCAGATACAATTTCAATTACAGCCAGTAACGTCCACAATCTAAAAAGTCTACATTATGTAACATGACAAGCCTTCTTTGGCGGAGCGCTAGTTCTATTAGGTGGGGGGAGGTCGTCCTCTGCAGTACCTCCCAGCGGGCCGGGCGTTTGTATTGAGGTGGCCCTCACTCACCTAATTCAACGGAGGATGAAATAAGTTTGGGGGCTATCCCAAGAACAAGCGTTCCCAACGTGCCACTTCGCGGCCCGTAAAGTGAGATAAAGGATCCGCTAAGAGAGGTGTTGTACATTGGGGAGTGGTCTTAAGAGCCTAGGCTCGACGACTTCGTCTTTTTTTCTTATGTGTTTAGTAGTGTTGGAACTGTGGTAGGTTTGAAGGTAATCTAATATTTCGGAAACTTGTGTGGGCGTACATAAACTTCGACTAGCTAATCCCTACTGACCACGGATCTACTCATTTGCGTGTCGGCCTAACAAGGTTCTCGTTTGTTTGTATTTATTAAATCATCAATTAGAAATACATTTCCGTCTGCCGTTGTGTCAACATCTCAATTGTCTAGCAATTTTCTAGCCATTGTTTTCTTAAAGAGTTTATGACGTATGCCGAGTTTTAAGCGCTAATATCTATTCCAAAAATAACAAGCTTTTATCGCCATAAAAAATATTCTTCTTCATTTAACAAATTAGCTCCGTCTTGTGGGGATGAGTTTTATAATTTCCTAACACGAGTCGAGATATTCAAATTAGAAATTCAATGTCACGGGCAGTTATTCTCGATTTTTATTAAATCTGGATTAGCCCACAAATATCATGCAGTACTTTCTATTTGTGATTAATTTAAACTGAGTTAAATTATAAAGTACTAGCAAAATACTCGCGCTTTGCAACGTAAAATTAGGATTTCAGTTAGCGTTGAGAACCCACGTAACACTACTTGAAAACACCAATAGATTTCAATCTGGGTCATGATGGATATACTTGTTTGTCAATATTTGTCAAGGTCGTGTAAAATCAAATGGGGAATAAAATTACATGAAGGGCCCCCGTGGAAAATGGGTGCAGGATGTGCATATCTCATAAGGCCTGAGAATTTCAATCTAGGTCATTATGGAGATAACTGTCAATATTTATTTAAATTGTTTAAAATCTAATGGGAAATAAAGCTGTAAAATTCTACGCAAAAAATATTTTGGGCCTCAAACCCAAAAGGAACAGACGTTAGGAGTTCATTTCCCTAAAGAATTTTAATTTAAAAAAATCAAAATAGGAAAATTAGTGGTGAGTCAGTTTTTATATAGCTCATATTAGGAAAAAACTACATTTGGGCCCCGGCCCCCCATGAGTGGGAATTTTAAAATTCTTTTTACCAATTATCGTCGTGAGAGTGTACTCAACAACTTCCCAAAGTTTCATGCTTCTACCTTCACAGGAATTTGCATAATTAGTGATGAGTCAGTGAGGGTTTTGGCTTCTATCATTATTGATAAGTTGTGTATCGAAAAGCTGAAAATTTTAAATACTTTGTCTAACGCAGTTCTACACATCTTAAACACATTGTGCTTTCGTAAAACTATAAATCATATATCTTAAATTATAGACTTGGAACAAGTTGCATTAGAATTAGTCTTATATGAAAATATATTAAACTATTACATAAAAAAACGTTTGAAGCTTTGATTATATTTAAATTAAATACATTAAAATCGATTATTTTAGGAGTATTACAGCTTCACACGTGTCATGTTTTGGCCCCAATGAAAAGTCGGTGGAATTTAAGACAAGTGTTTTGATTTATAAATTTTTTAACCGTGAATTTAATTCTTATTGTTATTATATTTCCTAGTAATGGAACAGACGCGATATGATACAAGGGAGTATGGAGTTGAACAATGACACATCCGATTATCGGTTGGAAATCGTGATGTTAATCCATAAAAAGTAAAAGAAAAGTACAATGTCATTTTAACTAATTACTGTAAACGTGCTCTACATCTGTGGACGTGTCTCTCTTTAAATTTCGACGCGGAATTTTTTTTTAAAAAACCGAAATGACGTTATGAATCGTTCAGTTCAACCGTTAAAGCTGTAACGTTTTTTTTTGTACAAACTAAAAACAAGCAGACAGAAAAATATGGCAGATCGAACTACTACTAAAAGTAAACAAAAGTTAAATTCTGTAATAAAACGAGATATAATTTATGGCATTGAAAACGTGAAGGTCAAGTCTATTTCAGTTTCTCTCCAAAATATGAATTTATTTTTAAGAGAATCCTAATTTATACTAATCCCTTGGTACACTTTTTAAAGACTCCGAACTAAAAAAAACAAACTTTTAAAATTAAATTTAACAAGGCAGACTTTTAACATTAATATATTTATTAATTGTTTTTTTTTAAAAACACCCTCAAAATAGTGTTTTAATATTTTAATCATCTATTTTATTGCAGATGTGATAAACTTTATAAATGATTTTTTATTTTAAAAAATGTATTTGTTATTTGTCCGTCAGATCCACGAGGGCCATTCTCATCACATTAGTCATGTGCTTTGCCAGCCATGTGTGTCCTTTGGCAGTCTTGTGTGTCCTTTGGTGGAATTGTGTGTCCTTTCGCAGCCTTGTGTGTCCATTTGGCGGCCTTGTGTGTCCTTTCGCAGCCTTGTGTGTCCTTTGGCGGCCTTGTGTGTCCTTTGTTGGCTTTGTGTGTCCTTTCGCAGCCTTGTGTGTCCTTTGGCAGCACTGTGTGTCCTTTGGCAAACTTGTGTGTCCTTTTTCAGCCTTGTGTGTCCTTTGGCAGCCGTGTGTGTCCTTTGGCAGCCTTGTATGTCCTTTGGCAGCCTTGTGTGTCCTTTGGCAGCCTTGTGTGTCCTTTGGCAGCCTTGTATGTCCTTTGGCAGCCTTGTATGTCCTTTGGCAGCCTTGTATGTCCTTTGGCGGCCTTGTGTGTCCTTTGGCGGCTTATTAGACATATTCTTCCCCGAAAGATGCCTCCACATGTCGTATAAGAGATTATTTTATTTTTAAAGTAGTCTTACTTCGACTGACCAACATGTTTTCTGTCGTGTCGATTAACTATAGCTTGTAACTCGTGTCCTACCCCGTATAGGATTTCATCCCATACTTGTCCGTTATTAGCACTGGCAGCATACTGTAGAATATCTTAGTATCCAAAGTAGTCGTTTATTTTCTTGACCTCAGACAGGACAGAATTCTTGTTGTTATTGTGTGTGTTTTTTTTGCCGAGATCAACAAATTGAAAAGAAAAATGGTTTCTTGAATTTTAGCTGTGCTAGACATTCATTGTTTCACGACAATGACGGTCTGCCCCGTACGCAGTAGTATATTGATGTTATATACAAGAGAGCACTGAACTATATAATAATTTGATTAGGTTTCTGAGCACCTTAGAAACGTTTCATTAATTATTGAATAACCAATCACAGACTTGCAAGTTCACTCAACTAGTGACCATAAAAAATTTCGAAATTCGTATTCTTGATGAAAATATTAAGAGTCATCATATATATCATATACCGTATTTATCAGCGTATAACACGCACAGGCGTATAACACGCACAGGCGTATAACACGCACAGGCGTATAACACGCACATTCATTTTTAAGAGATACTGTAAAAACATGGCTTCTTAACATTATATCGGCGTATAACACGCATACAACATTTTCTCCTTATTTTCAGGGGGGGGGGAAAGTGCGTGTTGTACGCCGATAAATACGGCATATATTATTAATATTGGTATCCAATGATCGAGTTGCAGTTTGGCGCGTTTACTTTTATTACGCCATGACTCTAGATTTAAAAAACTAATAAATAAATATTTTAAAAAAAATTTAAACAAAAGTGCTTATGAACGTATGTAACGCAATAAAAAGTAGACCTTTTACTTCAATCAACCTTTTTAAATTTTGATACCCCCTATGCCCTATACGTTCATCTTGAAAACCCAGGTCGTACGCTCGCGTATGCTAAATCCAAAATTACGACCAATCATGCTGATAAAAAACGTGGATGTCCCCTTCCGTCCCAATCCCCAAAGCCTATCTCAGTTTTGTTTGGTATCTGATTTTAACGACTCGTCCTAGTCGTTGAGTTGGGGAAACAAAGTGTACCCAGGGGAAACGGAATGTAAACACAGGAAAGGGTGCGAGCGATGGCGAGATCAAAGTGCGAGTTGGTCTCAAAAGTGCGGACATCGATAAACAAGAGCCACATGCAACTTAACAGGGAGATGCCTAAATAGAGTAGATTGAACTGAGATAGAAAGGAAGGAAGAAGGAGCGAGAGAAAAGGGATATATATATATATATATATATATATATATATATATATATAGAGAGAGAGAGAGAGAGAGAGAGAGAGAGAGAAAGAGAGAAAGAGAAAGAGAGGAGAGAGAGATGAGAGCGAGGAGAGAGAGAGAGAGAGAGAGAAAGAGAGAGAGAAAGAGAGGAGAGAAAGATGAGAGCGAGGAGAGAGAGAGAGAGAGAGAGAGAGAGAGAGAGAGAGAGAGAGAGAGAGAGAGAGAGAGAGAGAGAGTGTGGGGGGCACTGACTGCTGAATAGGAGATGGGTGCTGTATTGAATTGGATTATTATATTGTTTCACAAATTATCCAAGGATTTACGTCATCAAAACAAGCTTCACAAGTGGAAGAGAATTAAAACAATTATTATTATTATTATTATTTGTACAACTCAGCCAAAGTCGTTTTCACCACCAATTATGAACACTTGAAACACGTAACGAAAAACTTGCATTCGTTTTATGGACAAGCAGTTTGGTTAAGTGGTCTCTACAATAAGAACTGCTCAGTGAGATTAATTGTATAGAAATTTTTTTACGGCAACATCGTAGGTGAGGTACTTACAACACCTACATCCCTGAAACATCATCCGTCTATCCCTGTGGCGCTACAGCCCCCTAGCAGGGCTTTGGCCCGCCTCACCACTTCCTTCCACTCAGACCTGACCAACGCATTTCTTCTCCAAGATTGGATGATCAATTGCAGATCTTTCTCCACATAATCTATCAGTCTGATCTGAGCCTAGGTCATCCCTTGAGACGTTTTTCTCTGGAGTTTTGGTGCTGCACCATCTTTGCGCCTCTGTATTTCTTTCTAAGTGTTCTGCCACTATCGTGGGATCATGATATAGACTGCTCAGTTCATTGTTGGTTCGTATTCTCCATCCGTATTCATCCTTTTTCGGTCCATTTATTTTCATGAGAACTTTTCTGCATATTTCTTGTATGGGTCCAAGTTTCCCTTGCAACAACTGGTACGATGACAGGTTTAGAAAGATTTTTGTTTGTTTGTTTCTCTTGTAAAGTTTTTACTTTTGAGTATTTTCTCGGCAACTCAATTCACTATAATTTGTAATAAAAACTCTTTCAGATTAACAATGATATTAAAAAAATTAAAAGTGAACTTTGAACCTTTGACATTGGTGATGCGAGAGAGTTGTGGAGAGCGATCTAACATCTAACTTATTTACCTCCTGCTTAACATTGGTGAGGCGAGAGAGTTGTGGAGAGCGATCTAACATCTAACTTATTTACCTCCTGCTTAACATTGGTGAGGCGAGAGAGTTGCGGAGAGCGATCTAACATCTAACTTATTAACCTCCTGCTTAACATTGGTGATGCGAGAGAGTTGTGGAGAGCGATCTAACATCTAACTTATTTACCTCCTGCTTAACATTGGTGAGGAGAGAGAGTTGTGGAGAGCGATCTAACATCTAACTTATTAACCTCCTGCTTAACATCATGGATTTTAAGAACTAATCCCTGACGAGTAACGGAGTTTCGAAATTAAGAAACATCCGTTGCACAAAAAAAGGGTAAATTCCACTAAGCTAGTGTCGATATTGAGCTCACCCAATGGTTTACGATTGCTGGACTAAAATACTCCGATTCTATATATTCCCAAGCTCATACGCTCAATTCTTCATATTTATTAAACAGGTCAAGACATGGAAAAGACGCTGCAAGTTTTAAATTTTTTTAAAGACAAACACAGCTGTGTGACTCGCAAAAAATATTTAAAAATACGCAAACAAATCGTGTAATGAAAACAATAAATTTGAGCTTTATTATTAAACTAACACGACAGAAAATAATAAAGGTCAAATTTATTGTTTTCATTACACAATTTGTTTGTGTATTTTGTATTTTATTTTAAAGCTTTATCGCAGTCCTATTCTATTTGATATATTGTGTGTCTCAGTCCGCTGAGTCCTGGAACCGCTAATGAGGAGACGCCCCTTTGTGATGATGACGGTGATGATGTTCATGGTTATGATGGTTATGGTGATGATGATGGTGGTGATGTCGGCGGTGAGGATGTCAGCAATAATGATAGTACAGATGATAACGCAAACAACTCACCTTGACCAGGTTTAAATAAAATATAACGTTTAGCTGTATGAATGTCGGCTTGCAATATATAGAGGCGGAGAGACGGAGTTGTCCGTTAGATCAGATTAGATCATATTTGATAGGATAGAAAGATAGATTAGATAGATCATTGAAATCTCAATCAGCTCTGGAGGTCTTAAGCAAGGAGCGACGTAACACTACACCCACCTGGTAGACACCGTTCTAGAAGACGTACTCAGTCTCGGAAGACCCGAAGGTTAGCTAACATTGAAGTAAATCCGGAGTCTCGTAAATGAAAAGGTGGATTCATTGGCAAAAATTAGGGTGACCCAACCCCAACAAGAATTCACAGCCATTTATCTCGAGGCTAAAATCTAGTTGACTGACAACTTTATGAAGGAGTTTTACCAGGAATAGGCCAACAACACGACGGACAGACGAGTATGTGTCATCTTGACCGAGCTGAACCGAACAAGACAATAGTGAAAGATGAGTTACAAGCTTAAGAATTTGGTCACTCAGATGAGAACGGAGCAGGCTAGACCAGAGCAGAAACTCGAACTGCCGTCATTTCATCATAGATAGAAAGATAGAAAAATTGACAGAAATACAGACAGGCAGGCAGACAGATAGACAGACCAGAGAGACCAGACATACCAGATTGACCAGACAGACAGGCGGTCAGACAGACAGGCAGATAGACAGGCAGATAAACAGGCAGATAGACAGATTAGATAGATAGACAGACAGATTAGATAGATAGATTGACAGACAGACAGACAGACAGACAGACGGACGGGCGGACGGATGGATGGATGGACGGATGGATGGGTGGATGGATGGATGGATGGGTGGATGGATGGGTGGATGGATGGATGGATGGATGGATGGATGGATGGATGGATGGATGGATGGATGGGTGGGTGGATGGATGGGTGGACGGGTGGGTGGGTGAGGGGCTGGATGGCTGGATGGACGGACGAACGGACTGACGGACGGACAGACGGATGGACGGGTGGATGGATGAATTGATGGATGGATGGATGGATGGATGGATGGATGGATGGATGGATGGATGGATGGATGGATGGATAGATAGATAGACTAGTGTTAAAAAGTTGCAGAGACATACATAAAAATACTGGAGGAAATCGGCTTCTTCCTCACCACTGACGTCAATGCAAACTAAACATTAATTTGGTAAAGGAAAGAGAAACAACATCCTCCCCCTCCCCACAGCCGCTTTGTGAGGCTGTGATTAAATACTTTGGAGAAAACGGCGAGAAACGAGATTTGATTTATGTAACTTGTGTTAACGAGATCAACTAGGGGTGACCGAACTTTCTGTGTCTGTGGTTCTCAGCCTGTTGGGGTTCAAGGACCACTTGAAAAATATGTGTCTCAGCCACGGACCACTACTGAATATGATGCTAGTGCCATGCTGAAAATGTATATGCAATTATGCTTCGTATATAACTACCGTATATACTCTTTCTATTGCCCGTTCGTTCATAAGCCGATCCCCCGCCTCCTCACACATTTAGAAGAGAAACATATTAAAAGTGTATAACCCGCTTGCAATCCGACCCCCCAAAAATAATAGGACAGCTTAATCAAAATGGTACACATTTTTTTTTAAACTAAAAGCTAAATCAGTCATTATGATTATTTACTTTGTACTGCCTATCATTGTCTTTGTGCTCTTTGTTAGGCAAGAGTTACCGGTATTTTAAAAAAAAATTATTTGGTAAACAGTGACGAAATCGCGTACATTAAAATTCGTTGTTTAAAACAAAATTTGTAAAACAATTTATTAAAACGTTCACGAAAATAAATAAAATGAATAAATAAGATAGGTGCAGATGTTTAGTAATATATTATAGCTTCAGGTAGAGCAGTCGAATCTTTTAGAATGAAGAAAACCGTCGAAGGGGGTGGCCTCTACGGGGCTCGGCGGATGAGTAGGGTCGTGGGGCTCGGACCTGACCGTGACTCGGCGACCTGAAACCAACAACTCCCGGCAGGCAATGCCAAATACCGATATGTTAGGTGTTAGGTGCTAGTCACATATGATTACAGTTGCTGTACGGATCTTAGACAAAGCATCTTAAATGCATTGTCGATGATGAAAACCAAAGTACCCGTTGAGGGTCGGGTAAATCCGAAGCGACCGTTTCGTCCCCTTGAATTTACTAGCAACGCCATCGAGCGGTGCCGGTTTAGGGCCAGGAGGGCCAGTACGGATTAGCAAAAGGTACCTCGAAGAACGCATTGGACGCCAGCTCTGAGGAAACCTTCCAGTGGGGGTTGCACCCTAGGTAGGTCATTGATGATCCCCCGCATAGCGGCGGTCCTAACCATTGAGACTCGTATGCTTTGCCGGGGTGGCGCCAAAGTGGTAGCGGGTCATAGTAAGGCAATTCCACCCCTCCTTTTGAGGCTAACTTAGTGGGAGGCATCTTTGACTTTCTGTCCTGGATGCCCAGGTTGCCGCTTCAGAAGCTACCGCTCCGGGGGAGTTTTCCCAGCTGTCACGTCCTTTTCTGGGGGAGGGGGCCAGATAGCTGGGAGGGTCTTCCGGGAAGACCAATGAAGAGCATTAGGCCCGGGGCTTCTGATTTTCTTCCACATGTAGGATCATTAGAATGAAGAAAAGGACCTTGATGATCTACAATAACAACACAACCGATATTCAATGTCCATGTAGAAATACGTTAATGGCCCGCTCGTAAGCCGACCTCCCCAACTTTTCCCCCTAGATTTTTTCCAAAGAAGGTCGGCTTGCGAACGAGTATATACGGTAGCTACTAGTATACATGTAAGGTTAGTAAGTAAAAATATACTAACATGCTACGATATGCGTGCTCCGAAAATTATTGAATTGAAACAGCTTGTATGGTTTTCTTTTTAAATTAAAAAAAAATGTAACTTTTACTAATCTTATACTTATAGTCTTATACAATTCGTATTGCTTACAATAAAAAAATAATACATTTTAAAAATAATTAATAAAAAACTTCAAATCATAAACAGTAGTTGGTATTTGTAAGACTGCGATATTAGTTTGAAGATATTGCCAAGCCAGATTTGTGAAATTAATTAAAGGCTAAAGGTTTAAAAGAAAGAAATGCGTTAAATTGTTATTTTTTATTATTACGCGGATCCTTGTTATTATTAACCAATTTAATAAAATGGACGTTAGTTTAATTATTTTGATATTATTATGATTATTAGAAATAAACATGGTAATGAGTCACCCTTCAGGCTCTTATTCTAAGTCAAAATTTATGAAACTTTTTGAGAGCATATACTTAAGTTATTCAAACCTTCTCATTAAAATACTCTGCTTTAATAAGACTTAAGCCTCGTGTAGTCCGCTTGCAGAATATAACCATGAGGCCTAAATTCCCTAAAGGAAAGAAGTATAGATTAAATAATCAAAGAAATAATCATTGAAAACCCCCGCGGTATCCCTTTCATCATTGGCAATTAAAAGTTTTGCTACTTTTGACTACCCCTGATCTTAACTTTTCAAATGAAGAAGTGTGTACTTGAAAAAAAATGATAGGATTTATTAAACAATCAAAGATATAATGTATATTTAAACAACGAAACATTTACTAAAAATTATAAAAGGAAATATTTCGATAACGGCCACTAAATAACTAAAGTATACTTGGTTTTGAGCTGCAGTTAAGACTTGTGCAGATTAAAAATAAATTTCGTATACATTATTTAACAAGATTTCACGTAAGTGAGTGATGACACGTTGAGAATTACCCGTCTTTTTTCAACGTGACAGTCGAGACGCGGTGGCCTCTACGGTGCTCGACGGACGAGTAGGGTCGCGGACCTGACCGCGACCCGAAACCGACAACTCCTGGCAAGCAATGCCGAAGTCCAATATGTTAGGTGTTAGGTGCTAGTCACATATGATTACAGTCGCTGTACGGATCTTAGGCAAAGCATCTAGATGCAATGCCGATGATGAAAATCAAAGTACCCGTTGAGGGATCGCGTTATTCCGAAGCGACCGTTTCGCCCCCCCCCCTCATTTTACTAGCAACGCCATAGAGCGGTGCTGGTTTAGGGCCAGGAGTGCCAGTATGGATTAGCAAAAGGAACCGCAAAGAACGCTGCGGATGCCAGCTCTGAGGAACCTTCCAGTGGCGACTCAATCCCTAGGTAGATCATTGATGATCCCCCGCTTAGCGGTGGTCCTAACCATTGAGACTCGTGTCCTTTGCCGGGGTGGCGCCAAAGTGGTAGCGGGTCAATGTAGGGAATTCCAGCCCTCTGTCACGTATGCATCACATGTGTATTGCATGATGGAGAGGTCATGTGAGTAATAAGCGCGGGAAGAGAGGAGCCTTCCCATTGGCTGAGAAGGCTGGGCGATCAGTTGTCAGAGAACTTCCGTGAGGGAAGGAGGTGATGTGTGTGCTGGAGAATTCCACGTTGTATAAACTCAAAAGATACTGATTGTACAAAGTATAAATATTAAAGTTGTTTTATTGAAACAAGTTCTTCAGTGGATTATTGTGTACACGATTATGTATTGAGAGAACGCCTACAAGAGTTACATAATAAATAAGTATAACCAGTCACAGTCACAGTTACACCCTCCTTGTGAGGTCACTTTAGTGGGAGGCATTGTCGACTTTCTGTCTTGGATGCTCAGGTGGCCGCTTCATAAGCGACCGCTTCCGGTGGGCTTTCTCAGCTGTTACGCACCTTTGGGGGCCAGATAGCTGAGAGGGTCTTCCGGGAAGACCCATGAAGAGCACTAGGCTCGGGGCTACTGATTTTCTTCCACGTGTAGGTTCATTTAATGTGACAGGTTTTGCGCACGTATTTACTCCTCTGTTTGGCCGGGGCTGCATTGGTGCGCTTTAGAAAAAGTACACAGTGTTAAACGTCTTTGGAAAGATGTTTAAGAGAGACAAGGAGTTAACATACTTGAAAGTAAAACGGCACCAAAAACTCCGGCCACACAAACATGTACGTAAATTTCGAGTTAAAAACATTGCGACGCTTTCCTTGGGGGACAAAACTGGCAATCTCAATTTGGGGAGATGATGCAAAGTACTCAAGAATCTCTACCTTATCTGATCTTATCTCATCTTATCTTATCTTATCTGTTACAGACGCTCCTTCTATACAGAAGATTATTGTGTCCTACCTTAGAAGCGTGAGGGGAGGCATAGAGCCTCTCTGTCAAGGTTTTTGCGGAACAGAACAGCGGTCGAAGAGCTAGATGAAGCACTAAAAACGAAAAAGTTAATATTTTTGGTAATAAACTACTAGTGAGATTTTACGATTAAGTTGGCAGCATTTGACTTGTCATCGCTATCACACGTCCGCCATGAACAGACTCTTATTTCTGTGCTTTTTATGTTACTTTTCTGTGAGGCAGTGACGCCTGGACAACCAGCCGTCAAAATTGTGTTAAATGTGTCGGAAAATGTTTGCTCTTGACCGCATGGGGAAGAAAATTCGTGGTAGTACAATCGCAAAAATTTCGTTTTAAATAAAGACATTTTTTTTAATAGTAGCTTGAACTTCGTATGTGTATGCAAACGAAAGATAAGCAGTACAAGCTACGGAACAAAATTTTGTAATTTGAATCATTAAAAATTTCATTTTAACGAATCGTTATTATTTTCGGGTCAAGTATGCTCTTATTTTAATTTTTTTTCTTTAACATTATTATTTCTGTTGTACTGATTCAATTTTTCCGAATGACTTTTCGTCGCCTTCTCTTCTTTTATTGCACTTCCGCTAATCTCTAGCGTTTAGTTTAACATGACGTTTATAGATAGCATAAATCCAAACCAGCTCTCCGCCCCTCACCCAAGCACCAACACTAAATACTATTAGCGCAGTAACTCACGTGCCAGTTGAAAAAAAACTGGTAAGGAGTTCAAGACAGTGGTTTCTTTTTTTTTCTTTTAGTACTTACCACACCACGTCCCACGGTGTTTCGCTTTTGAAGACACCCCCTTTCCACCATTTTTTGTGAGAAGCATTGTGTCTGGTTGTGATGAGTCCAGGCTTTAAACGTGATAATTTTGATTAAATTAATTACTTATTACAGGGGTCTCCAAACTACGGCACGCGGGCCAGATGCGGCCCACGAGGCCCTCTCATCCGGCCCCTGGAGACCTTTTATCTAAAAAAAATAAATACTATTTTTACCTGTAGTTTACCACAAAAATTAGTAGTTATGGGTTAGTAGTTGGCCCCCAAAGTTTGACAGTCGATGCGGCCCTCGGCAGAAAATTTTGGAGACCCCTGACTTATTAAATTATTTCAGTCGCGTTATGGGATTTCAATAAATAAATATCTATGACCTTATATTTTCAATGTTTACTTTTTTGTTATCAATGACATTTCAATATTGACGTAACAAATCTGCGGTGAATGAATGTTGAATATAAATGGGATCGATTAAGGCAGGTAACAGGAACAACAATGCCAGATGAGAGGAACTATTGTGGGAGATAAGAGGAAAAATGAAGGCAGGTACGGGGAACAAGGTTGGCAGCTAATATGAATGCGTGTGGTAGATCAGAGGAATTAAGGATGCAGATAAGAGGGACGATGGTGGAAGATAAGAGGAAGAAAGTTGGCAGGTAAGAAGAACAACTCATGAAGAAGGAAAAAAAAATTTCGGATGATACAAACGAAGGTGTTATATAAGACAAAATTTATAAGAAAACTGAACTAAGACGGAAAATCTAAATAAACTAGGGCTGAGGAAATTAACGATTAATTTCTCGATTAATCGTTAAACAATTTTAACGATTAAATTAATTTTTAACGATTAATCGACCCATCACTTACAAATTATTGGAAGTCAAAATTTTTTTAAATAATAAAAAGTAGCGGCCGATAAATAATAAATTTCCTGACGATTACATGAAAATTTTGGTTTTAAACTATTGACTGACGGGAATGTTCAAAATGTTGATAAAGTTTGCCTACCATGGTTCTAACACTTCACCTTCCTATCAAACCAAATGAAAAGCGTATTAAACTAAAGGCAGTAATGGAGTCTAAACAGAGACAAAAAAAAAGACGACAGCTCTTCTGATGAATTACTGCGATACAAAATGGAGATGAAAGTTCCTGAATCCATTAGCCCTCTACAAAAGTGGAAACTTAATGAACACCGATATCCGATATGGTCTTTTCCTTGCTAAGACCGTTTTGTGCATACCAGTTACCTCAGTTCCATGTGAATGATTGTTCAGCTCGGCTGGTTATATTGTCAATTAGACCCGCTCATCACTTGAACCAAATAATGTCTACACGCTTGTCTTTTTGCGTAGTTGGTTAAAAGATGACATATAAAGGAGACATTCCAGTGTTATTGAGATTTTCAACAAAAACCGTTTAATAAGTGTTACTTATGACATCATAAATTTTAATTTTTTGCTTGTAATCGAAATTAACGATTAATTTATCGTTAAGTTTTCAAAAGTTAACGATTAAATTAAAATTAATCGTGAACAGCCCTAAAATAAACTAATATTTTTTTAGTTCCGGAAGACACTTCTCCAAATAAATATGATACCATTTTGCTAAATTATAGTTAGAAAACTTGTTGCTTCCAAACATACATTTTTGTAGGGATCAAGCAATCCAATGTAAAAAAAAACAAAAAAACTCGTTAATCGTGGGAGATATTTTCCAAGACCACAATAACTGAATTTACGCGAAGTAGAGCCTCCATATTTTAAGCAATTCAAAATCTGTAAATAAGTTTAAAGTTTCTGTTTAGCGAAATACACGTAGTTATATATGACGTGATGATGAATATTCTGTGCAATGAAAATGATGACGATGAAGGCTGATGATGACTTTTACTGTGCCGCAGATGACAGTACTTTACGTCACTCTCAAGACGGCGGTGCCATTTCCTGGGGGCACTCCTTCTAAAATTACTAACATTTAAAAACCCGTGAAGTCGTGAATCCGCGAAAAGGGAACCACGAAATGACAAGAAATGACTGTACTTGTCTCATTATGTCGCCAAGCTTTACCCGAGAGTGGTCACAAAACCCCACGATACTCGCATGACGTCACACGCCGCAGCCGATATCGCGGAGCGTGCCACCTTTTGGCCCCGGACCGCGCCATCGTCACCAGGCGAGACGACGAGGGGGCACAGTTTTCTAAAAAAAAATCTCCGCTCAAACATGCGGTCAGGAGTGATTGGCCCTGAGTGTGGAGGGTTAACTGTGGCTGTTGGCAGCAGATCAGAAATAGTGGAGCGGCGCATGGGGATACATTGGTGAGACTATTTGATGACAGACCACCAGATACATATCTGGCCAGTACCCTTGGAGAAGAACTGAAAGTCGCATCAACTACGAGCAGCGAATTTGATCGATATTTTCCACCACCGAGCAGAGATACACGCGGCCGCGCAGGTTTTTAAAAAAAAATCTTGCATCATCTTCGGTTTCGTGTGTGCGGTTCGGGTACTGAAGCTGTCTGGCACATGGAGCTAAAGCGCACTCGTTGAGCTCATGAATCTATCGTTATTTTACAACACCGTCTACTAATCAGGTAAGATTTTTTTTTAATTAAATACACATTTCTAAAATTTACAATTGAGCTGTTTTTAAAAGTCAAGTGATGTAAAAAAAAATGTCGATGTCGTCAAAGTTTGGATTGGATTACTGCTTTTAACGCTCGAATTCTGAGTCCATCTTTGGAATTGTCAAGTCAGCTTTAAAAAAAATAAATTGATATGACTTATTTCTTTCGCGTTTCACTAATGGTCCTCTGACATTAAATAGTGCCGTATTTGTCTATCAAGACTAAGCTTTCCTACTTTTAAACAGTCACGTAACATCAATATTCAATATACATAATTTACAATCTCTGTCACGTCTGTAGTGTCTGTCGGTGACGCTACTAATTTTAGAAAGCAGGGAAAACCAAATTACTGCACCAATGCATCAAAAGGTGTGCAAATTAAAGATGCGCTGTAAAAAAAATATATGACGTCATTGTTTTAGCTCATATTTTAATTTTGGAAAAGGGAACAATGTAAAAAGGGGATTTGATGATTGTTAATTACAAAATTTTAAAACAAAAAAAGGGGGCGCCGTAGGTGCCCTACAACCCCTTTTATAGAATACTTTGTATACATTTCAGAAATTTTAATATTTCGTATTTATCAAACAATGACAAGTTAGTTGGGCTTTTGAAAAAGATCGGTGCCGTAGGCGCCCTAAAGAAGTGCATTTTTTCAAAATAAATAGATTTCAGCTGAAAACTTCAGTCATTTTTGACGGGTGATACGCTAGTTTTCGTTTATGATGGAATTGTTGTGCACGACCAAAAACAAACGATATGGGCAGAAGGATTGCAGGAATGCCTCCTTCCTCCTCCCGTCTCAATAATCTTAGACGTGACCAAGTTTATGGGACAGGTGTAGACGATCTTATCTTATGAATTGCAGACGCTCCTTCTACACAGAAGATTATTGCGTCCTAAGCTCATCCATTGTTTATGTATATTCTTGCATTTTGATTCAAGTTTTCAATGTTGATATTGTTGTTAGTTTTCCTGGTTTGATCAGACAACCCATTCCACGTCCGTATTTCAGACTGGAAGAACGAGACGAAGTATGTTTTTGTTCTTCCATGCGGAGTAAAAAAAAACCTGTTATGTCCCCATATCTCTCTGAAGGTTGTATTAGATTATCTTTATGTTGTATTTCCAAAATATAATTAATTGCCTTATTTATTATTTATTTTTTTCTCTTTGAACTTATATCCTCTAGTGTTTCTAGGTTTAATTATTTGACTAATGGCGTAATTCTTGTAAGTTTTGAATATTCTCAAGTAATGAATCTAGCACCTCTTATTTTAAAATTTGTTCTAGTTTATCTACGCTTTATTTGGTAATGTTGGCCTTGCTTAGACCCTAGCTCATCTGTAGCTAATGAGATGAATGATACTCAATGTATTAGGTCTTCGAAACTTTAAAAAAACCACAACACCATATGGTGTGTTTTGTGTGTTTGTGATGTGGGGGGGGGGTAGAAGTTACATATCAGTTGGTTGGAAAAAGTGTAGTTGTAGTTGAAAGCATTGACACGTTTTTCAAACCGTGATATATATACTTTTTAATTCTTACAGTTCACTCTTTAGTATTCCACTTTTTACAGATAACTTTGTGAATAAGTAAATAGAATCGAGATAATTTTAATAAACTTCTGTTTTCATAAATAGTTAATTTGTGCGGGGATACAAAACTTAGACGTACCGTTTTCTTCAAAATATCAGTATCAGGGTGTTGCAGAACGCAGAAAATAAGGTTGAGAAGCACTGCTGCATTTTTCTTTTACCTCAATTGAAATATAATAACAATAACCGGTTATGCACACACCCGGTAAAGCTTATACACGTATGTTTGTGTGTTTGTGCATGTGTGTGTGTGTGTGTGCGTGTCAAGAGAGATCTCAATATCCCCACCGTGGATTTAGATACATCGGATGTCTTCTCCCGCCTCTACGGTGAACGGGTGAAAGTCTCGAATTGGTTTGTAGCCCTGGAGCTAATAAGATCCTGCCCGCCCCTCATTTCCCCATCATTCGCATGCTGATCGCTCAACTTCTGCCTTTGGGCTTGGTCATGCTACCACGGGACGTTTTCTGAAAGAATATAGAAATAGTATAAGTTCTTGGATACGAAATTATCCCTTAAACGATCGACTGAAGTGTGGGTGTTTTAGTCATAGGCTTGTTTAAAAAGATGCCATCAAATTCATGAAATATTTTCATCAAACGTTGTGCATCCACACATGACCTTTAAACGTGATCCCATATTTCTCCTATAGACGTTGTTTATTTTGTCATAAAATCCAATCTATAATTAAAAAAAAAGATTTTTTATCGAAGGGGAAAATAAGTTGAGCGACAAAAACAATGTTATTGCTTTAACAGTCATTTCTGAAAAGTTCCCAAATTGGTTGGACAAAATTGGCCTGCGCTCCTTTCAATCAGCTGGACCAAAATTATTGAACAGGCTTTAAAGGATTGTGACAACAATGACAAATATAAGAAATATGTGAAGTTTTTTTTTAAATCTGAGAGAGTTTTTGACCATCAGAGCTCAACGAGCGTGCTGAAGTAGGAAGTGCAGTTATAAGCGCTATAGAAGAAAGCCATCGTCATCCTTGTCATGTAACACAGGGGTCTCTAAACTTTTCTGCCGGAGGGCCGCATTAACTGTCAAACAGCAGTTTGGGGGCCGACTACACACAGTTTTGTAATAAACTACAGGTAAAAATAGTATTTTTTAATATTATAAGGTCTCCAGGGGCCGGATGAGAGGGCCTCGCGGGCCGCATCTGGCCCGCGGGCCGTAGTTAGGAGACCCCTGATGTAACACACTGATGTGGTTTAATACAACTGCAACAACTGATTAGTTCCAAAGCACCACTGCAACGTGCTGTTTCATCAAAATTTATCAATGGCTGTGGAAAACCTTTGTAGTTAAGATTTTCATCTGAAATCTGTCCGATATCACAAAGCTGTCGTGATTCGCTTTGGTTTCACACAAGATTATGTTACAACGGAAATTCGACTGTGAAATAAAAAAGAACCTCTATAACATTTTCGCCAACAAACAATGTCAAAAAATAATTTGCAATATTCGTTTCATTTTTTTTAAAAATCAGTAATGTGTCATGATTCAAACCATGTAAATGCTGCAAGCGTTTCGGTTCCCTTAGAGACAAGGTTTATGTAAGCGGCAATATTGCAGCCTAGTTATTCAGATCAGATTCAAGAGTCTTAATTAGAACGGTCCAAAAAAATCAAAATGATTCCCATTGCTTGTGATTTGGTTACAATATCCAGAAAAAAAGACTTTTTACTTTCTCAAAATAGGAATGTGGGTTGTCGTTGGCGCCACACAAGTTTAGGAATCTGGGTCAAGCTGTCAAAACTTTCACTTCAGATCTGGCTTTGTTCACATTTTTAGAAAAAGTGTATCATTTGAAAGCAATGCAGAATAAACCATTTTAAAAAGATAAGGGTATCATAAAAAAGCCCATAGATTTATGCCGATAACTTCCTTTAAAAAAGTACTAGAATGTATCAGAATGTGCTGCTTGATTAGCATGATCGCTAGCCTCTTTTCGGAAAAAAAATTAGACACATCATTTTGTAAAAAGCTCTCTTTCCTTGTGTGACAAGGTGGTTTCCTGGTTTGATATATACCGAATGAAGGAAGATAGGTTCGTTTCCAGGAATAAATATTTTTTTAAAAATATTAATTTTTTAATTTTATTTTTAAAAATGATTCGAAATAGAATTTTTCTGGTCATATTCTGTTCTCATTTATCCAATAAACTCACATGTGTAGAAATTTTCTGATGATATGCTTTCCTTATGTTAAATTACATGCCAGTTAGTATAAATAATAAAAAATCAACATATCTTAAAAAAATGTGAGGCGACGCAGCAAATTAGTTTCTTATCTTTCTCACCCACCACCGGTTCTACTAATAAACGAGAAATTAAAGTAAATTCCCGAGCTGGCGGAATGTCCGCACACAGCACTCGCTACTCAAGTCGAATCGATTTCCGCCTTTCCTCAGATAGTGTGGTGGGCCTGCTATTTTCGGAGATGCCCTCGGTTCAACTAATGAGACGGTTTCCTTGACAGGACCTTCACAATGCAAACAGTCCAAAGAGGATAAGGGAATTACAGTTATATGGTTATGTGGATGAATCATCGCATGCACGACATGTCCGCTGACAGGGGTTCTGGGGTATTGGTTTGTTGATACGCTTGGGGGTGTTACAAATATCTACGGCCCGCCCTTATTTTATGGCGGGGGGGGGGTGTACATACGGACCTGTTTGTACAATGGCGTGTTTTTAAATACGTGTTTGTTGGTGCATGGTGTTCACATGTAGCTGAGCTGAAACGAAAAGAAGTGATGGGTAATGTTCCCTTTAAGCTGCGCGGCTACGCAGCCATCTTACCGACGCCGCTGAGCAGTTTAGAGTTACCGCGCAGCACATTTTCATTACAATAATTTAAAATACGTGATTTTGGGTTATAAAATTTTGCACGAATTTGGGATGCCTTGTAGTTTTGTACAAAAGTTTGTTATTTTGCACAATGTATGGTACCTTAGAAGGAACATTGGTGGTGGGGTGTATATATTTTTTAAAGAGTCCGTTAGCGAAAGGAATAAAATCAAGATGAAAATTAATTGTAAATGCTATTACAGTCATTAAGAAGTTCGGTCCTTTCCCCCTCCCAATTATATTGTGTAAAGTACCACCATTCTTTAAAATAACGGATTAGGAATAGAATGTAACGAGCAACAAAGCCCGTCCAAGGACGTTCCACCGTCGTTTCGGTGGCATGTTGTAACTGCCCTCCAACAGCCGTCTCGACCGGCCATACATGTGCATCACGTCAAAAATACTATTAATTTTAGTTATAATAAATAACCCGTAAAAACAAAGTTTTCGACTATAAATCCAAACGCGTACCGCTCAAAATAAAGTCTTGGAAAAAAATACTGCACCAAAAATAACTCGCTTTGAACATCCGCGTAAACTTGTTCAATATGTAAATGAGATTTAATTTTTCTGATTGGATGTAGGAGTTTGAGGGACCGATTGCCATCGATGACGGCACAGAAAATTGCCCTTTATTATATAGGATGCTTTTAATCATTTCAATTCTTATTCAGTTTCTTATAAGTCCCCTTACTGTACGAGTTAATTTTTTTTTAAAGGAAAAGTTATAAGACAATTAATTGTGTGGCTTGAAAACTTTAATTCACATCTTAGGTGGAGAAAAATCAACGACAACTCACGAGGTGATTAATGAGAGAGGAGCCAACTGGTAATCGGACATTATCACTAAGTTGCGATAGTTTTCTTTTTCTTTCCTAAATCGTTTATCTAAAATCTAAAAGAATCAGACGTAATATAGTTAGTTACGTGAACTTCTCGGCCTTACTTGATTGGGGGGATGGTATGACGTCACATTGTCATTTACACGAAATCGAATAGAAGTCAAGGGCTGTACTTTCCTTAGATGGATTTATCGGTCCCGGTTATCTTTTCCTCGCTCCTTCACTCCCCTCGGGGCGTTAGGGACAAAATGTCATCACAACTCTTCCTGAATGTCTTGGGGCCTCCATATCGATAACCAGTTTTGTCGGTCATCCTTCTTCACGAAAAGTTTCATGTCTATCTATTTTTTTCCCCTCATCTTTTATTCTCCAAAATGGCCGTATACCATTCACAAATCTGTCTCCATGTTAACCTCACTTTACGCTACGACTTCCAGCTCATTCAACTTTTCTTCGTGTTATTTCATGGACCTCTTGTCTTTAAAGAAGAAGGAAAGATGTATGTATACACAGTAAATATGATACGAAGTTCCAATGCGCCGCTCAATCTTTTGATTATGAAGTAAATCAGATAAGAAAAACTTTAATTTTCTTCCTTCTTGTTTTAGTATGAAGATAAAAATACAATCTCACCAAGCGCCTGATAGTCTGCCTCAAATTGTAATATTTTCGATATAGCGCTTAACAAATAAATTCTCAGATGGAAAAGAAGAGTGGAGCCACAAATATTGAAATAAACATAATTATAATTTCAAAAAAAAATCGTTCTTAAAAAATCAGATGTTTATTTTCAAAGCTACAACTGCTACTCATATTGTTCCTAAACTTTTTTTCCAATCAAGCTTTACCCATAGGCTAGGAGACAAGTGTTTATACTAAACTTTCGTGTTGTTGTTTTCTGTTCCGTCCCTCCCCCCTCCCCAAAGCAACGTTTTACCTTGTCAGATACCTTCCATTAGCAAATCTAACGCGAGCTAATCGCCGAGAGCTGCACAGTAAATTTTCACAGATTCTCACATTTTAAATTCACGTACTCTTTCTTCGTTATTATTTTCTTGAATCCCTCACTACCTGCTACCCAATGGATTACGCCTTCGCTTTAGCTTGAGCCCTGGATAGTCACATGGAATTAAGGATAATTGTAGCCGCTAAGTCAACATTTTCTGTTGATCTTTATGGTTTTTTTGCTAGCCACGTAGCTGACAGTATTTATGTCAGCCCGTGGTTTATTATTAGTTAAACTTCCATTGAAATCGCGATTTTATTTTTTTTTAAAATCCAGACCCGAATCCATGTTGATTTGAAATACGATATGAAAGCAAATTACAGAGGGCGGACGCCGTTTTCGTGGATAATTGTCTCAATGAATAGCAGCACATTCAACGTTCACCTGCAGATAGTAGTAAACAGAGACGTCGAGTATGAACGAGGAATATCGCCCACATTAACGCGGTCATTAATATTAATTGGCTCTGTTCGTGAGCGCCCGCCTTGCCTCGTTTTACCTTCATGACTTTAATGCGATCTATAAAAAAAAAGGAACAAACTTCAATGGAAATCAAAATGAAGATAACAATTGGTCGGTTGGTTAACGCAAACGTTCAGAGTCTTAGAGAGTATACATCTTTTTAAAGCACATACTTTATAAAGCACTTTAGCTATTGCTCCGCCCATAAAAAAACTTACCGCATGTTCCTTATATAAGATTGAATTTTTTTTTCTCTCGAAACAATTGTTTTATGATATACTGGAAAATACTACTGCACTCAGACACATTGCAACTTTATAGACAATAGATTATACTCTATTATTTTTTAAGCACAAAATGTACTGTAAATTTATAGACAGGTGTGTAAAACACGAAGCCCGTGGGACTTTTTCGGTATTTGAAGGTACACCCACGGCCAAGAAACAAAGTATTACTGCAATTTGGTCATTTCGTAAGTATGACATGAAAATGGTGTGTGTTTTTTTTATCCACGAAAAAAAAGTATTTTCATAATTTTTCTTCTACTTGTAATTGACATATAATTTCAAAAAAGGCCAAACACATTTTTACATGGCATTTCTTTTAACACATTTTTACATGGCATTTCTTTTAACACATTTTTACATGGCATTTCTTTTAACACATTTTTACATGGCATTTCTTTTAACACATTTTTACATGGCATTTCTTTTAACACATTTTTACATGGCATTTCTTTTAACACATTTTTACATGGCATTTCTTTTAACACATTTTTACATGGCATTTCTTTTAACACATTTTTACATGGCATTTCTTTTAACACATTTTTACATGGCATTTCTTTTAACACATTTTTACATGGCATTTCTTTTAACACATTTTTACATGGCATTTCTTTTAACACATTTTTACATGGCATTTCTTTTAACACATTTTTACATGGCATTTCTTTTAACACATTTTTACATGGCATTTCTTTTAACACATTTTTACATGGCATTTCTTTTAACACATTTTTACATGGCATTTCTTTTAACACATTTTTACATGGCATTTCTTTTAACACATTTTTACATGGCATTTCTTTTAACACATTATTACCAGACGTACCGACAGGAGAAATGCGAACAATTAGCCTTAAATCAAAATGCACATCATCTTAAAATAGTTCAGGTGTCATTTTTTTCGACGCCTTTTTAACAGGCTAATAGTAGAAGAACAAGTTAAACTCCCCACTTACAGCGTTTTAAACGTGCTAAATAAATAGTAAAACAAAATTTCATAAATATATTACTAACCAATTAACTCTTTAAACATGTTAACACATGTACAATTTTTAAATTTATGCCAACTTCTCTTTTAATCCGAAACAACAGTCCTAAAGTAAAACAAGGGAGTCAGTTCAAAATTTAACGATCGCCTCAACTAAAAAGTCGGAAAAAAAATTAATTTTGGCAAACGTCGCATTGTAAACCTCACCAATCGGTTCATTGTAAACCTCACCAATCGGTTCATTGTAAACCTCACCAATCGGTTCATTGTAAACCTCACTAAGCGGTTCATTGTAAACCTCACCAATCGGTTCATTGTAAACCTCACCAATCGGTTCATTGTAAACCTCACCAATCGGTTCATTGTAAACCTCACAAAACGGTTCATTGTAAACCTCACAAAACGGTTCATTGTAAACCTCCTCACACGACTCATATCCAACCTCAGGAAACGTCTTATCTTAATCTCTTACATGGGCCTAATTCGAAAACTAAACAAACGTTTCATTTTTAAAAAAAAGTAACAGCCTCACTTGAAGTATTAACAAACACTCCAATTTAAGCCAAAGGAAGCGTCTCATTTTCAATAAACCTCAACAAATGGCTTTTTATTTTAAAAAATCCAACCAGCCACTGTGTTCAAAAGCCACCAATCATACAAGGCAAATACCACATAGCAACCAACCAACACCCTACCCTAGTCAACTTTTTCCCGAGAAGCCCTGACACCGGACATCTCATGGCTGACCAAAAGGGTGACTCACCGACCTTTATACCACGAGTTAAAAACAAACTCCACAATTTGTAGCTATGTCGGTCTCACGGGATCTCCCCCACAGTCTCGAGAGGAAACGAGAGCCGGCAGCAACCAAATAATTGGATAGCTTTCAAATAACCAGATGTCGCTGTAGAGAGGATGTGTGTGCGCGTGTGTTTGTATCTGTAGCTGAATGGGAATTTATGATATACAGAAGGGTGTCGAGTTCTCAGCCAGCTGTAAATTTACGTTAACAATAATCACACTCTTTATTGTTACAAAGAAATTGTAATCATCTTATATAATAAAAGGCTAAGTTCTGTCCCGTCATCTATAGCGATTGGTCTCTCAAACACACATGACTCCTACAGCCAATCATATCAAGTTTACGCGGACGTACAAAACGAGTTATTTTTGGTGCAGTATTTCTTCCAAGACTTTATTTTGAGTTATGCGCGTTGGGATTTATAGTCAAAAGCTCTGTTTTTACGGGTTATTTATTTTAACTATAATGAATAGTATTTTTAACGTGATGCACATGTATGCCGGTCGAGACGGCTGTTGAAGGGGAGTTACAACATGCCACTGAACGGTGGCAGAACGTCCTTGGACGGGCTTGGTTGCTCGTATATAAATGTTATCTAATTATTATCTGTTAATAAATGGATAATGAGTAATCGAGTCATGCGATCCTTGAAACTATTAATCCTGGCGAAGTTAATCGCATTTATTTAAGACACTCAAGACGGGAACAGGAATACAGTTGGAATTCGTAAGCGAAGGCGTCATTTGACTCTTGGAGATTATATGTTGGAACAATCAATTAAAAATATTGCATATATTAGAAAATAACAGGCAGGTCAAAAAACAAAACAAAACGCGCTCTTAAATTTTGGTGAAGAATAGTTGGTTTTTAATGAAGCATCCATGCAGGGAAATATTTTTAGAACGTTCGAAGAAGTAATCAAAGATTAGTTCGTCCGACTGAATAGATAGCTGTATCATTTGGGAATATAGATGAGAAGGAAAGCCAAAGGTCAGTAACTATAGCAACCACTGTAACAATCCCCCACCCGCGGCCATTTCGCCGTAGATTTGACATTTAAGATAAAACAGCTCGTAAACTGCTCGCCTCCGACGTTGGTACGCTATAAATAAACCACGAACGCGTATCTCATTTCCACGGTCGCGCGTGGTAGCGAGCAGCCGGGCTAAAACCTCAATCAGATGAGGCCAAATGGTAGCGAGCAGTCAGGCTAACTCGCTCAATCAGATGAGGCCACGTGGTAGCGAGCAACCGGGCTAAAACCTCAATCAGATGAGGCCAAATGGTAGCGAGCAGTCAGGCTAACTCGCTCAATCAGATGAGGCCACGTGGTAGCGAGCAGTCGGGCTAACTCGCTCAATCAGATGAGGCCACGTGGTAGAGAGCAGTCGGGCTAACTCGCTCAATCAGATGAGACCCACACTTTTACACACAAACACGCAAACAACCACATACCCCACAAACACATATCACACAGACACATTCACACAAACACATTTACACATTCAACACACTTTTTAAAAAACGACAAAAATCAACATGTCAATTGAATTTTTAAATGTCGATCGTGTTATGGTTCAATTCATCAAAACCCAAACGCGTATCTGTTACGCAGCAATCAAAAGACTTTGTTGACTTGTTGGCTCGCTTTCATGATCCCGTGCTGCTATGACGGGAGAGAGCATGCAGGTTCTCACGTATACGCTTATTCCAATACAAGCAAGCTAAAATTAATACGGGTTTCTGCTCTAAACAGCAGTGACTCCAAAACAATTATATTTTTAAATTCTCGTAATCCGATTTGTAAATGTCCGTCGCCTCAGAGCGTCCCGTGTGAACTTACAAGCGCACATTGGAAAATACTTTATAAACACATAAGTGTTAGAGACATCTTGAATCGTTTATTTCAAAGTCAGTACTTGTCAGACCAGGTTTGCTGGATGTCACGTCTTCTGATATTAAATTAAGTCAGTACTTGTTGGACCAGGTCTGCTTGATATCATGTCTTCTGACATTAAATTAACTCAGTACTTGTTGGACCAGGTCTGCTGGATATCATGTCTTCTGACATTAAATTAACTTAGTACTTGTTGGACCAGGTCTACTGGATGTCACGTCATCTGACATTAAATTAACTCAGTACTTGTTGGACCAGGTCTGCGGGATGTCACGTCTTCTGACATTAAATTAAGTCAGTACTTGTTGGACAAGGTCTGCTGGATATCACGGCTTCTGATATTAAATTAAGTCAGTACTTGTTGGACCAGGTCTGCTTGATATCATGTCTTCTGACATTAAATTAAGTCAGTCCTTTTCGGCCCAGATCTGCTGGACATAATGTCTTTCACATTAAATGATTCAGTCGGTAATTGTCCGATTTATGACCTCTTCTTACATAAACTTGCTATGATAGAGCTGCGGCTCGTAACAATGTGAGAAACGACGAGGGATCACTTATCTATCTGGTACAAGCAATGCATTCAGTTTCATTATAATGAGCAAAATCAGTTTCGGTGCACGAGTCTGAAACGCGTTGAAAAGCACCGACTCAAATAAACAGGCATCAATGGATAAAAGATAGATCTGTGTGAATTTCATTAACAATACAATATGTATTATAACGATATAGTATCTTATCTTTTACAGAAGCTCTTTCTATACAGAAAATTATTACATCCTTCACTAATCGATTTTTGTTTTTTTTGTATAGTCTTGCAATTTTATTTTGAGTTTTAAATGTCGACAGAGTGTTGGTTTTCCTTGGTTTGATCAGGCAACCCATTCCTTACCCGAATTCCAGACGCGGAAGAACACGAATTTGCATGTGTTTATCTTGCATACGAAGTTAAAATAATTTTTTTATTATCCCCATATCTTTCTGAGTGTTGTATTAGATTGTCGTTGCGTTGTATTTCCAAGTTAAAATTTGTTAAAATTTATCTCAGCTTTGGAAGACGCGCGGGCAGACAACAAGGAAACAAATCCTGGAAAGAATAATGAAGATCAGTGTGAAACACGCTAAGAAAAAAAGACATGCGAAGACAGAGCGAGACAGTTCATAGAATGAAAGCACAAAGGCAAACAACGAGAAGAAAGGCGCAATAAATCAGTGGCAGGCATGGTGTTGAATAAGTCTGACAGAACTGCAAGGAGCCGGAAAGAATAACAATTCAGTTTCCTATCGGCTAGAGTTCTCCTGGGAACGAGCTTAGTTCGACGTGTATCTTTTCGTGTTAAAAGGGCGGATTTTCCCCATAATATTAGAAGGATTAAAAACATTGAGAAACCATGGAATGTGTGTCTGTAAAAGTTCTAATTTATCTTCAACTATAGTTTAAACGATTCGACCCTCAAACAACTTTTAATATCATGTCATTGATTGGTTTCATGATAGATTTCTTGTCTTTGACTTTAAAAAAATTCTAACTTTAAATATTTGCTATAAGAGTTATTTAAAGCTAATTTTGAAGATTTACGCGTTTTGATACAATATTTGAGCCATCTAAAAAAAAAGAAATATAAAGAAATGTTGTATGCCCTAGGACCTCTGTATTGCTTGGTGATTCAACGTAATGGGAAGTGCTGTTAGGGGCTGTGTTTACTTCTATGTGTGCCATAACGAGCAGCTCTTGTCCAGTCAAACCGAATCTGTGCCAATTATGGGGGAAGCCCAAACCTTCTACTCTACCGTGGACAGTCTTTAAAAAAACGCGTTATCCAGAACCAGACATCGCGTCTGAGTAAACAAATTGGGCTACCAAGTGCTCATTGATTACTTTCCTCACCGGCAAGTGTCTGGAGATGCCCCATTTGTAACTGAATGATCCTTGTAATCTGACGAAAGTGCATTCCATAACAGGGAGTATTGCATTTTTTAAAGTCACAAGGTGGACCAGATATTCGCTAGACATTGATTTCGTTGTTGTATGATAGCTACGGCACTAGTTATCAATAGTTTTTTTTATTTTTTAAAATAATTTTTTATGAGTATATTTTTTATTCCATGACTTCGTGGTCGTAGGGAGTTGTAATGTTTCCATTAGAACCTTCTCGGGGCTTGGTAGACTTGGCGGCGCCCATCTCCTCTCCAAGTCAATGTTTGACTTTTTACTAGTCTTATATTAATTCGCGTTGTAAATTTAAGCGGACTATCCGAACATTTGTTTATGATTCTTTCACGTGACAGTTCAGTTCACGCGTTGACGACGACCGTGTATGTTCACACCCCTTACCGTCCCTACGCCCGGTTTTAAAACAAGGGGAGATTATTGTGTTTCAGTCTGTAAATGTCGCGTTTAAACATAATCACTACTTTTAGTTATGTCTCATATATCAGGGATTTATAGTCAAAATATTATTTTATATTTATTATAAAAATTTATAGTCACTTTACTTACTGTAAAATGCGTAGACTAAAAAGTAGAAAATTAGTGCATTTTTAATATAAGACTAGTTTTTAAAAAAAGTGTTTTTAATGTTGATTATTAGCACTGGTCATTCATCAAAATTTTTATTGAAGGCGAGCGCACCATTGACTTCGCTATCCAGCCGACAGGTACCGAATGATTTCAGCGCTGTAATTCGGGATCCAATACTTGTGAACAGATGACGCATTTAATAGGAGATTATTTAACAAAAACTTTCATCAGCCGTGAACATCTACATTCTTATTATTCAGGCGGGCGGCAGATTGTAATCTAAATTTAAGGATAAGAGTCTGCAGGGAGTGGGGACCGTATGCCGTGTTACTTGATCAAGTAAATGACGGGGGGCGGGGCCAGCTACAATGGATTGCTTAATGTGACACGGCGGGGAAGTGATTAGTTTTGACGTTGTTGTTCCATCTGTTTCACGTGCAGCCCCACGTTGGCTGGGAATGGTAGTTAATGGAAAGGTGAAGGTCGAGTTCGAGAGTTTTGAACCCGTGTTGGGGGTGACCAGTGGATTAGTCTGGGGATGCAAAGCGTACATGAAGTAGATGCCGGGGTGACATGTCGGCGGAAGGACATCGATAAACGTGAGGTACGGATACGAAATGTGTTGTCTGGTTGAAAATGTAGATTTTTCATGTTGAGAATAGTCACTGGATGGGCGTTTTTAGGAGAAAAATGGTTTCATTAATGCAGTGTTGGAGTTGATGAACTAGTGTTAAGCGGGAATTTTTTATAAACAAGCACACACAAAATGTGTGGCACTGAGAGCGAAGATGTGATTAATGATGTTGTGCCTTCCATAAAGGATGATGTGATTGTGTTGGGGTGCAAACAAAATGTGAATGGGGTGTGAATGTCCGTTTGATGATGTAAATGTCCATTTGATGGTGTGAATGTCCATTAGATGGTGTGAATGTCCATTTTGATGGTGAGAATATCCATTTGATGATGTAAATGTCCATTTGATGGTGTGAATGTCCATTTGATGGTGAGAATGTCCATTTGATGGTGTGAAATGTCCATTTGATGGTGTGAATGTCCATTTGATGGTGTGAATGTCCATTTGATGGTGTGAATGTCCGTTCGATGGTGTGAATGTCCGTTAGATGGTTGGTGTGAATGTCCGTTCGATGGTGTGAATGTCCATTCGATGGTGTGAATGTCCATTCGATGGTGTGAATGTCCATTCGATGGTGTGAATGTCCATTTGATGGACAAGGACAAAAAGCATTACCCCCTCCCCTTTTTTTACGATTGTCAGCGAGAATTGATGTAAAAGTATCACAGCATATAACTTGAACATTTTTAGGACTCTTAGAAACAAAATGAGTACATTAGTCAGCAAATATAATTGGCCGCCATAGTACATCTGCAACCAGCCATGTGAAACCAATATATAAAGCGAAGACCACCCCTTAAAAGAAAACATTGGAAATCAATAAAAATCTGTCTATGTCCCATTGCCCAACACCTGGCGGGTTTCAATTAAAAACTTATTAACACGTGTAACGCCTCAACAGCCACCACCACCCCCCTCCCCCGTCACCAACCCTTTCTCCCTATTCGCAGCCCACACATTCAGACTGAAATAAATACCTGGAGCTAACTAATGCCAGGCCGGTAAAGACGGAGTAGTGAAATGTCAATTCCGCTAACCCGGTGGACGCAATTTTTCAATATTTCGTCTGACTTTTTAATACGAGCCATAGGAAAATGAAAATCTGTAACTCGCGAGTTAGATGTCTCCGGGGAAAAACACGGGAAAAAAACACATTTTATCCACCAATCAAAAGATGCACCGGGAAAATATTGACAACAAAGTCTGAACGCGTTTAGACAGAGAGAGAGAGATAGAGAGAGAGATAGATAGATAGAGATAGATAGATAGAGCGAGAGATAGAGAGTTAGAGAGAGAGAAGGAGAGTGAGACGGAGAGATAGATAGAAGAACAGATAGCCATGGTAGAAACAATAGCTAAAGGGCAGTGGTGTCCGAAATTTTTCAAAGCGGGCCGTATTCCATGAAGTAGAAATATGTGGGTGGGCCGGATTAAGATAATTAACAAAAATGGCGACTTAAAGGAATTTTTCAACATTTTATAAATATCTTATTACACTATTCGAAAGTACTAAATTTTGATTAAAATGTCAAAGTTATAGAATGATTTTTATTTACTTTATGCTTCGTACATTACATTACATAAAAGTTTTAAACTATATATAACTATAGCCAATAAAGATGTGTCAAATTTGTGACGTTAGAGATGCCTTAGGTCAGGGGTCTCAAACTCAATTTGCCCGGGGGCCACATGAGTCAGAGTCTGGGTGATGCTGGGCCGCATGAAGTTAATACAAAAAAAGTACAACTGTTCAGTATCCCCCATCTTTATTCATTATTATTTATTTAAGGTTCAAACATTGGCTTAACTGGTAGCACTCTTGTTGCCTTTGCTATTCCTACTGCTCCTTGCTGGAAGAGACCTGGCTGCGTTTCCCCTTACACAGCTGAAGCACATTTGGCTTGAGGGAGGAAGCAGTCGAGACCCTCAGTATAGCTTGAAGATGATCATCACTGAGTTTTGACCTGTGCTTGGATTTATTGAAGTTCATGGTGGAGAACAGCTTTTCACACATGTATGTGCTCCCAAAAAGGCACATAGTCCGGCTGAACATTCTGGAAAGTTCAGGGAATGTTGGGGACAATTCTCTCAAAAAGTTTCCAAGCTTGTCTGCTTTTCCATTCACCTCCCTGAACTTAGCTTTCAGATGAGAGTTGCACTGCAAGTCGATGAGTTCCAACTGCAACACAGGGGGGGCATCTTGGACATCGACAGAGAAAGGGTCAGCAAATATTTTAAAAGTGATTTTGTGATTCTTAAAGTCTGCAAATCGGTGATCAAATTCTTCCTGTAGCTTTTCAATGGCATCAATATATTCCTCACCATCGAATGGTATGTCCACATCCACGAGTGCCTTGCATGCTGGGAAATGGCTGAGGTTTTTCTGAGAGAGCTGGGCTTTCCATAAAATAAGTTTTGTGGAAAATGCTCTCACGTTTTCATAGGCAGCACTGACAAGCTGCTCCTGTCCTTGTAACTTCTTGTTCAGTACATTCAGCTCCTGTGTGATGTCAACAAGAAAAGCTAAGTCCATGAGCCATTTTGGATCACTTAGCACAGGAACAGCCATCCCATCGTTCTCCATGAAAGCTTTCACTTCTGTTCTCAACTCAAAAAACCTCTTCAAGCAGGTTCCCCTGCTGAGCCAACGCACCTCAGTAAAGTAGAGCACATCTTTATATGCAGACTCTATTTCCTCCAAAAAAGCCCGAAATTGCCTGTGCTTTAAACCCCTGGATCTAATACGGTTGATGCATTTCACAATGACAGACATCACATTGTCAAACTTGAGGCATTTGCTGCACAGGGCATGCTGATGGATAATACAATGCAGAGCGATAGCCTCCTCCACACCCTCCTCTTCTAGTTTTTTTTGAACAAGTGCAACCAGTCCATTTTTCCTCCCTGTCATTGAAGGTGCTCCGTCTGTTGTTATCCCAGCAAACTTCTGCCATGGTAAACCGGCATCCACAATGGCATTACACAGCTGCCGGAATATGTCCTGAGCAGTGGTCTGACCATGCATTGGCATTACTGTGAGCAACTCCTCTATCACTTCAAAATTGTCATCAATACCACGGATACAGATTGCCAGTTGTGCAGTGTCAGTAATGTCTGTGCTCTCATCAAGAGCGACTGAGTACGCACTGAAATGTTTGGCCTTCTCTTGCAGTTGATTGTATATGTTTCTTGACAGCTCAATAGTGCGCTCTGCCACTGTGTTGGCTGAAAGACTGATGTTGCTAAACTGACCCTTCTTTTCTGGACAGACAATACTTGCAACCTGTAACATACACTTTTTGATAAACTCGCCATCTGTGAATGGCTTCCCCGCCTGAACAATCATTTCACTCACTACATAGCTGGCTTCAACAGCCGAATCACTATCTTTGCATGATTTCTTGAAAAAATGTTGCCTCCTTGTTAGACATGCTTTAAGACTGCTGATCCGGCCCTCTCTATCATTTCCTTTGTATTTTGAATATTCCTCAGCGTGCTTAGTTGTGTAATGACGTCGTATGTTGTATTCTTTGTGCACTGCAACTTTCTCTGTGCAAATAAGACACATCGGGGTACCCATATGCTCAATAAAAAAATATTCAGTTTCCCACTTTTCCTGAAATAGTCTATGCTCGTCATCAATCTTTCTCTTCATGGTAGGCTTTGAGGAAATCATGACTTGGGCTGGGTGAAAAGAAAAAAATATTGGCACCGGTATTTTTTATTTCTATTTTAGGTTTGACAAAAATTATTTTAATTGAAAAGTTCTATTTTTAGTAAATTGACACTCCATTTTTGCCAAAGATCAAATTTGACCGTCTATTTTCAAACTATTTTGGGGAAAATCTAAACCAACATTTTATTAATTATTTTTTAGGTCTTAAAACCTTCTAAAAAATAGTATGTTACAATATTTTCACATCAAGTTAAAACAGTTTAAGAATCAATTGTATTCAATTTGTAAAGCATTAGATACACCAATATTTGCAAACATTAATTCTTACAGAGAATTTTTATCACCGCTTGCTATGGTTTTTGTTTATACGCCCACTAATTATTGGAAGGATTTTATATGTAATTGTCATTATTTTTCCCTCTTTTTTAGCTCTTCTATGTGAAATGTTAAAGATAATATAAATTAGCTACTTAAAAAAATGGATCGGCTCTGCAAACGAAACAACCCAAAATCGGCAACGCTCGGCGACTGTAAGAGTCTACCGATAGAAGGCGACGCGCGGAGACTCCAAGGGGGAAATGGTTAAACAAATTAGATAAAAACAATATGATCAATAAAACTTCATGTCTTAGAAAAAAGGGTACTGGAAGGCCAAAGAAAAATTTCCAATTACATTTTAAAATATCTTATTTTAATTTAATTTTTTAAAAATTTTCTTCGTTATCGCCACGGCGGGCCGCACTTGCACTGAACTTGGATATCAAGTGGGGGGCCACAAAATATCATCCAGCGGGCCGCAATTGGCCCGCGGGCCGCGTGTTTGAGACCCCTGCCTTAGGTAAAGATAGCTGACAGGGGGATATGTGGGTGGACGAAGATCATATGTGGCAATGAGATAAAGATATCTAACGTGCAAATTGTGAGCATTGAGTACTATACATGATGCATTGAGATAGAGAGATACGATTTGAAGTTCTTGAGCAACATTGTCCGACAAAAGATAGCCCAGCAGGGTCGTTAGGTATATATCTGCTCTAACTGTAAGTGTTATGGGATTACGTGAGCCCTGCAAAAGGTTGATTACTTAGCCCCTCCAGACCACCACCCCCCTATACAATTTTCTCGGCTCTTATCCTATCTTATCTATACAGACGCTCCTTCTATGCAGAAGATAATTGCGTCCACAGACCATGACAGATGATCTGTTGGCAAGTGAAGCAGCGTTCACAGGCCACGGCTTTGTGGGTTCCACGCATTACCCAGCCGCCTAACTAGTGTTAGGTACCCATTCGGAGCTGGGTGACTCTGGGACGCCATAGGCCCCGGGAACAAATCCTTGCCTTCACACGGATTCGAACCCGTGACCATCGGTACGCCAGTCGAGCGCGATGCCACTCGACCACCGTGTCCCACTCGGTTATACTCAAGCACGCCATAAATACCATTTTACACTAAAATAATCTCCAACGGATATTGTTCGTAAAAAAATTCAGCATGAGATGATTTTTAAAAGGAAGTATTTGAATTTTGTTTAGTTAGTGGAGTTAACTTTCCAGGATAAATATGCGCAGAGTCCGTACATGTTGTTAGACATGTATAAATTTTTTGTGAGTTTGAGAACCACTCTAGGATGAGTAAACCTCGTCACCAGTGGTTCGTGTGACATTATTACGGCTTTCTTGTGTAACACCTCCGCCTTGCAGTTTTATCATCAATGGCGTGGGACTAGGCCGTTTCCGATCGTTGCAGCCAATGGTCCCCGCTGTCGCAAGTCACGTCGGCAGTGTCACGGCGGCATTGATTGGCTTAATAGTACTGACCCGGGCTATTTATAGCTTTCCCTGTGGGGTTTTTTTTTAAATTCATATGTTTTAAAAGGGAACTGGGTTATTGTATTATCGGCGATAGGTTTAGTGCATGAAAGCAACTCACGATGATAACGGCTTGAAAAGTGGCGAGGTTCGTTTTATTTATTGTTTTATTTAATTTAAAATTTCTTAATGTTTTCCTTACAGTAACTAAGTATAAGGTATTGAGATGCATTTAGAAGCGTATTTAATGTTATTTTCGCGGCCAAGTATATTGCACTTCATTTTAAGCATACATTTCGCTTCTCCCACCCCCAACGCTAACTTGCTGTTGTAGTTTTAAAAACCACCTGATCTCCTATTCTACACCTTACAATAACTAGGACAGCCCTACAAGGAATCAGGTTTTCAATAAATGTATTAGCGAAATCTCATCATTCCTAGGAGAAATTATAATCAAATCATTGATCGCGGGGCCTTAATAGAAAAGGATGAAGATACATCTGCACTTAATGTTGCAGTTACGCCTCTAATTGGCACAACATTAAATGCAATCCTTGTGTTTCTAAAATGCATTTTTCACATTCAATATCAACGCGTCATGCAATATCGGTGTGTTCATAACAATATACAGTGTGTCAAAAATACCAGTGTGTCACACAATATCAGTGTGTCGCACAATATCAGTGTGTCACACAATATCAGTTTGTCATGCAATATTGATAGATATGACTGCCGTCAACAGTTTATTGTAACGATAAATAGTTTAAAATAAAAGTAAAGATACATTTGTTGAACACGAAAGAGACTTCCGCCCGAGCTGATGTTAAGTGTTTAAAAAAAAATAATGAAAAGACTATTTTTCTCAAGATTGTTTCTTGAAAACATATATACAAATAAATACAAATAACAGTAGCAGAAAGGGAATACAAAGGTTTGTAATCAAATGTAAAGTAAGATTTAACTGGGTTGAAAAGCTCATTTTTTATACCAAAAAAATTCTGCGACGTTTTTCTGTGTAATGCGGTTTTAAAGACAATTTAAAGGAATTTTTGTCTGTTTGAATCCTTCACGTACGCAGCAGCTCAAGCACATATAGTTTTGTTACATAATTCTAGAACTTCTCGGTTGGTTGCGTAGTTCTAGTACTTCTTCGTTTGACGCATAGTTATTTTCGCATAGTTTTATTGCATAATTCTAGTATCTCTAGGTTTGTTGTATGGTTTTAGTATTTCATAGTTGTGAATCTCCGTTTTGAATATTCCGTCCGATCTAAACAGTGTTACCAGATGTCCCTCCGCGCTCTCTAATTAAAAAAAAATCATTATTCGTTATCCATTGTTGTCTGTAAAAAAAAGTTTACGCAGTGATGAATCATTAGAATTATCTGATTTACAATCCCAAGGTCAACATCTCTCTCTATATATATATATATCTTTCTCTCTCTCTCTCTCACTCTCTCTGCCACCCTCTCACTCCTTCTGGCACTCTCACTCCCTCAGCCAAACCCACGACTTCCTGTATCTGATAACGGATACTCCAAGGATAAAGGCGGCTCCATCTCGCGACACCGACACCTCAGCGTTTGTCGTGTATTTATTTATACACCAGCATAACTTACACAGGGGTTTTGCGTGGGGCTTCACGTATTAAATCCAAGGACTCTCAATGTCATTCTCTCCATAGTGATCTACCCATTTGGATGAATCTAATGTGTATATCTATCTACACTTTCGATGTGTTAGTTAATTTCCGGCTTTAGTGTTGCGTTGCCGAGGTTTTTTTTTCCGTAGGGTTGTTCGGAGTTCGGCAAAACTTGGCACAGCAAACTGAGTATAAGGAGCTCATTATAAGTTTCGAGCGTTAAGGCATTTGTCAACCCGAACTTATAGTAAGTTAAACAATATAATTAAAAGATCTTAGCAGATAGCAACAAGTACTTGTAGTATGTCTGGGATCATCAGGAGATCTTCGGTGATATGCGATAAAAAAGATATAACTACGCCACGTGTTTTGTGGGAATATACAGCGTTACAGACAAGACGTTACTGACCTTTAGCACAAGGACCAGAGCGTTGAACCTACAGTCTCCGTCACTTAACGGATATTTTTAACCGTACGTGGGCGATGGTAGGTGCGGAGCTGTTGAGCAGTGAATCAATTATGGATGATGTTGAAAATGATTTCATTTCATTGCCACAAAGCAGGCTTGGTTGGGGTGGGAAGGGGGGAGGGGAAGAGTATGGGTGGAAGAAGCTTAGGGTTTTCTGAGGATGGTGTGTAGGTCTAAGAATATAGATCTATGTTCATTCATAGCGTGTTGTCAATGTTCCCTTTAAAGTTCTTTGGTCCATGTGCAAAGTTAAAAAAAAATTCTTAAAATTAAAAAAAAATTATAAAAAAATTTGTGTGCAAAGTTACACAGCATTTATTTTGTGTTCAATATTTTACCAAATTTTCGGTATTCTCAAAATTGTGCGCGGCGTCGGTCAGATATCCGCCGGGCCGCGCAGCTTAAAGGGAAACATTGGTTGGGGGGGGGCGGGCAATGTTCCCTTTAAGCTGCGTGGCTGCGCGTCGGCGCAGACACCTGCTGACCCATGCCACGCACCTGTTTGGATTTCCCGCGCAGCAAATTTTGATAGGGGGAAATATAATTTACGCACGCACACAAGCACACGCATACACACATACATACACACACAAAAGCCTGGCCGACGAGACAGCGGTTAGGTTAACCAGCCGCACACAGACGGTTCAAGAAGCCTGAACTAATTCACTCTAGCGGCGGACGGACTGATCGCTAGGGGCGATTGTTGGCAGATGTTTCGGGGATATTGGCTAGCCGTCAAAGTTGGGATTGAACCCCATCTCCCTCTCCCCCCCCTCATAATCCTTACGCCACACGAACACAAATAAACACGCACGCACACACAGATGCATACACACGTGCACAAACACGCACACACGCGCGCAAAGACGCACACACATACTGTTACTCACACCGGTAGTCAAATGTTGGCGTTACACCGCAGATTTTTGTGTGTTGCTTGTTTACCACAAAAACGAATCCTTAGATCATCAGCATTGAAAGCGGGAGGGGGGAGGAAGGGGGGCGAAAAAAAGGGGGGGGGGTGTTTAAATTTTAACCAACAATACCTCAACCTTTTCTTGAACTTTCACTGTTTTTTGAACAGCAACGATTCTCAAAACTGGAAACGTTTTGCATCCAGGACCCGGCGTCAAATTACAACCACCATACACTTTGAATATACTTTCTGGTTTGTTCGAAGTGATTTGAAAAGGGAACGCAAATAAGATCAGAAAAACAAAATTAATTAATTCAGAGGACTAAAAAGTAGGCTAAATAATTTAAGGGGGATAGATGACTAGTGTGCGAAGTTATCAATAAAATAAAACGTGTTTAAACATTAGAAATTCTCTTTTCTCTAGGGCGCTCATGGCTAAATGTATTTTTAGGTGGTTGATGAAACGTCGATTTATATTATAATTAAATGATACACCTCACTTTTTAAAAAAAATTATACGAGAAAACAAAAATAAATAATGATAAAATTAAAGCGAAGTACCAGGCAAGAACCCGGTAAACAGGGAAAAGGTGTGTGTGTGTGGGGGGGTGGGGTGGGGTGGTGGTAACACGCGGGAACCACCAACACAGAAGCAGTGAGACGCGAAGAGCGGCTCTGATGTCGAGTAATTTACCGTCAACAAACGCGTGGTCTGGAACAAACGAGACACAAAACACAAATCACGCCTCTGTGATCGTGAGCAGAGTGAGTACTTAGCAGTTGCTAATCCGAGGGATTTAGACGAAATGTGGAAACACGGATTCCTGAAATGTGCACACAAGCTGTGGGTGGAAAACCAGGATGATAAGAAGCATGCGGAACTGAAAGCTCGTGTATGTCGATGGACGGGTCTCAGTTTTTATGTGCACGCGTAGAAGATTTGTAATTTAGCATAATCCCAATATGTTTTGGGTTTGTTAATTATCTCATAAGTGGCGTAAGTCAATATTAGCCGTCCCATGTCTGTGATTTGTTAATATCACAGCCGCGTGTCTGCTAATTGTTAATATCACTGCCTCGTGTCAGTTAATTGTTAATATCACTGCCTCGTGTCTGCTAATTGTTAATATCACTGCCTCGTGTCTGCTAATTGTTAATATCACTGCCTCGTGTCTGCTAATTGTTAATATCACTGCCTCGTGTCTGCTAATTGTTAATATCACTGCCTCGTGTCTGCTAATTTGTTAATATCACTGCCGCGTGTCTGCTAATTGTTAATATCACTGCCGCGTGTCTGCTAATTGTTAATATCACTGCCTCGTGTCTGCTAATTGTTAATATCACTGCCGCGTGTCTGCTAATTGTTAATATCACTGCCGCATGTCTGCTAATTGTTAATATCACTTTCAGATGACTGATATTGGTAAGTATCATTTTCTCCTTGTCTGCTGTATCTGTAAATATCACTATCCGAGGTCTACTATTTCTATATAATCTTATCCCATGTTTACTGTGTGTAAATATCAAGACTTCACGGCTACTATTTGTAAATATGTATCCATCATTTGTTTATGTCACTGCGCCATGTCGCATGTCTGCTGTTTATTAATATCGCCACCCCATATCTACTACAGTGGAACCTCGGTATGCGTCCTTAATCCGCTCCACACCCTTGGACGTGTACCGAAAAGGACGTATACCAAACGTACTTTTAGTATAAGAAATAGAGGGAAAATGATTAATCCGTTCCCATGGAAAAAATCATGTTGTGATTTACATATTTATACATTTTGACGTGGTTGTATAAAATAATTTTAAAAACTGCTTAATACTAAAATACATGAATAAAAATAACGTAAATTAATTTGTTTTTTTTCGGTTTTCCTGTTATCCAGGTCAAAAGCAATTTTTCAACATTTTTTTTTGCCAGTGGGGTCGTGACCCAATGTTCCCTCTAAGGTTGGTAAAAAAACAAAAACATCTCGCGTGGAAAGTTGCAACAGCATCCATTTTTAGCAATATTTAACATAATTTTCTGCGCGGCAATTATATACTGCTGTGCGGTTTCGGTTAGATATCTGCGCAGCCGCGCAGCTTACAGGGAACATTGGCAGTGACCCATTATGCTTCACTGCGGCTCTCCAACAAATGTGTTGGTTTTTAAAATGGCTCATACTCATAGTAACTACAGGTCTTGCCACCTCTTGTTTAGCGTTAATGCGAGAATCGTCCACTGAACGGTAGCAACTGCCATATATTCTTGAGTATCGCGCGATGTGGTATCATTACTACATGCTACGCATGCACGATGTGTCTTTTGACTCATAGGGGCTACTTATAAATGACGTCACGCCCCTAAGAGGGGGGGAGGAGAGTCACACATTTGTGATGATATTTGACAAATGGGGGGGGGGTTTGTTGTTGTACTTTTTAAGAGAACGATGACGTCACATAAAGCGCGGAACTTTAAATAAAAGTTCTACTGAAATATTTAATCGTTTACGATTTATTTAATGATGTTTTATATGGTTTCACGCGTGTCTTGATTTTAGAGTGCAGACTTACTCTTAGCTAAATACATATTTAAATGACAATAAAGTGATTTGAAACATGCCCATTTTCAAATAAGAATTACGTCTTTTATTGGGGGGAGGGGGAGGGGCGAAACTTTGTGACGTCATATGTGGGGGGTGGGCAACTTTTTGTGATGACGTGTGACGAGTATGGGGGGATCGGCCAAAAGTGCGTAAATTCATTAATGGACGACTCCATACAAGTTCAAGCAAACGGGTCGTATACCAAGCAAAATGTTTCGCGTCCAAACAGGAACAAAAACTTGATGGACTTATACCAAAGCAGACGTATGCCGAGGTTTCACTGTACAGTGTATTTGTAAATATCTATGTCCCGTGTCTACTAGTTGTAAATATGACATCTAGTTACTTATTGTAAATATCACTTTCAAAATGTCTGACATTTGTAAATATCACCGTCCCGTGTCTGTTAATTGTAAACATTGCCATCCCGTGTCTGTCTTAAGCAACGATTTACAGCTCGCGACAACCATGTATTCAGCGATTACCCTCAAATGTCGGCCGTGTTGATGACAGTTAAGATGCTTAGACTCCCGAGCCCTTGCGTGGGCCCTCCACACCCTGCGGCTTCATGGGGGCCTGCGACGTCGACGCACTGATTGGCGCGTACTTTAAACATCAGGGAAAGACTTACTCGCAAAGAGCCTTAAAAATATTAAAACCCCACACGACGGCTCGGCTTGTATCCACATCCCCCTGACACGCTCAAGTTTTGTCCCGAGTCCTCTACTGATTTATATAACGTATCATACTATAAGTATAAGGATACCTCAGCTTAACGTGTTTTTGGTGACAGAGAAGTGACAATAGGTACTACCGGAAATTCTCCAGCCGAGGCAAAACAGCATCTTCGGGCGTGGGGCACACTGTTGACGAAACACATATGACATCGTCTGAGGTGGGTGGGTGGGGCTGGGGGGGCTGAGGCATATTAAAACCGTGTGCCCGTCCTTAAGACCAACATTTAATGTTGACTTCTGGTTCGTTGAATTGGAGAGTCCACAACCTCAAGACGATGTAGAAACTTAAGAACACGAATCACTCCCAATAGTCAATACAATTTTTATATATCTAACTCCATGTGTACGTCCTACCTATCAGAATCGAACTCCCTGTGTACGTCCTACCTATCAGAATCGAACTCCCTGTGTACGTCTACCTATCAGAATCTAACTCCCTGTGTACGTCCTACCTATCAGAATCGAACTCCCTGTGTACGTCCTACCTATCAGAATCTAACTCCCTGTGTACGTCCTACCTATCAGAATCCTATACCTAACCACAACCCTAGACCACCGAACCGTCCAATAAGTCACATACCTATCTCCACGCCATAAACAAGAAACGCGTAGAATATCAATACAATCTGTCCGCACCGCTGGCTACTGGTAAAGATATCACCACGGCTCAAAACTCCATTAATAAAATGCTCTAAATCAGTGCTTCTCAAACTTTTTAGTATTGTGGACCGGCAGGAATTTTTTCCATTGCACCAGGGACCGGTGAACTATTTTCCCTGTACTGGCGTGGTAGCGAATTGTCCTTTCTTGGTAACTTCTGCGGACCGGCATCGGATGGCCCACGGACCGGCACCGGTCCCCGGACCACAACTTTGAGAAGCACTGCTCCAAATGACTCTAAGGTAAGATATGCAATACAACCTTGCGACGACTGCTATGACCAAAGCCTACAGTTCGATGCGCCAATTATTTTTTTTTGGATCAACCATCTGATTTTTTTTTAATCATTTTTTTTTGTAGTTTTTTTCCCCCTAAACCGATACGCCCCTACAATAACTTACTCTGTTAGTGTCGTCTATACATTTTACTAGGGCATAACCGGAAATTGCCTCGGACATTCGCCTCGGCCGAATATTACGATTTTCGGTAATATCCGGAAGTAATCGCCTCGGCAAATATTACACACGCAAATAGCTAAAAAATAAAAAAAATAAAAATTAAGAAAATGAAATTCAATAAATACTGAACAGCTGGCAAAGAAGACAAGATAATTTCAGTAGCATTCCGCATGTGGCGTAACCAGTTGTTACTGGGTCACGCATAGTCTAACTTTCTTTCAAAAGATGGCCATTATACTAATATACTTCCGTCCGACTGCAGTGGTTGTAGAGATATATGCCACTTATTGGCGGAAAACATTAACTTTATCAGCATTCCACAGGTGGCGTAACGTTTGTGTTTCCGGCAAATATTTGAAAATATAGACGCCATAGTATAAACATAGTAAAAAAATTAGTATTAAAATAATTTTAAGTTTGTAACGGTGCCTGGTAATTCGCAGCTACTACTCGGTTCGTATCCGGATCCGGCAAATAGTACATCCAAATACTCGGACTCGGTACTCGGTGGAAATTGTCTACTCGGTTATGCCCTACATTTTACTGGATTTGTTTTGGATATCACAGGTTTTAACGACCTTTTCACGGTTACAGTCTCTTCATCAAACGGCCGAGTCCAATGCAGCCTGAGCCCCTCTAAAAGACATCCCTGTTGCTCGCGAGCTCTTCGTCGGACAGACGGGAGATTAGAGAATCTTTGAATATCATAACAATTCTACCACCGCCGTATCATCGCAGCCTGCCAGCCAGCCCTCCCTCCCCCCCCCCACACACACACATGAGTACAAAAAATAAACAATCTTATCTTGGGACGTAAACAGACATCTCAGACAGGTTTATATCTCGCCCCCTTCTGTTGTTATCAGATCTCCCAACGATCGTTTGTTCGTGAAGTATTGCGCACATGAAGGCGGGTACCCCCAACCCCCGGGCCACTTACCCGCCCAGCCCTGACAACCACAACAATATTATGAGAGCAGTGATGGCTGTAAAGAGGTGGTAAAGAGAAAAAAAAACCGCGTTTCGTGATTTTTTTTAAAACAAGGTTAATTTAGTATAGTAAGTTGAAATTTAAATAACTCAACAAATGATTTTACCGCCATTTGTAGCCAAGATCAGCGGAAAAGATTTAAAGATGTAGACATGCTTTATGTCATCAGTGTAAGTACAGACATGGCTTGAAAAGTCAAATGTCCTATCCATAAGCAGGGTCCTATCTGTCAGCAGGGTCCTATCTGTCAGCAGGGCCCTAGCCGAATGTTAAAAAAATCGCTTTCAATCATAATCAAATCAAATTATTTAGTCTAATATGACTCATCATATAGCTCAGATTGACTTTATGTTTTTTAACGCTATTTGAAATTTCCCTAGGAAAAATTGCGTTTATAGATTCGAAATGTGTGTAACCCTTGCACCTGCAACTCCTCCTGAACCATACCAGATAGAGGGTTCGGGTCTTTTCAAAGATTCTAAGAAGGTCCCAAGGATGTGCAACGGTCAAAAAAAAATTCCGAAAAGGTTTACTAGACTTCCTGGAAAAAAAAATTAAAAAAACGAAAAAAATATATGTATTTTGTCAATTTCTCGCCAACCGTAAGATCTATCGGTTTGAAACAAACGTCAAACAATGGCTAATCATATTTAGAACAATGTTGGAGAAGTAATTTATAGAAATGTCATATTCGTTTGACTCCCGTAATCTTAGAAGTAATTTTTGAAAGCAATAATAATTGTTTTGTATAGTTTCAAAATTAATGATTTGAAATGACTTTTAATGTAATCTAGAATGATAGTTAATGGGGTTTACCCGCTTTGTGAATGCTTATGTTAGAGCAGGGGTCGGGAAACTTTTTGTCTGAGAGAGCCATAAACACCACATATTTCGAAAAGTAATTCTGTGAGAGCCATATATATTTCTTAAAACTAAAAATTCAAGTAAATGTGTGCATTTTATGTAATTTCAACACTAAAAGCACAATAATTATGGCTCTGAAATCTTTTTAATAACACTGTCATGCTGTTGCTAAACTAATCAATAATGAGGATTACTTACCATTAATGCAACTTATGGTGCTGCATTGATTTGCTAATGGCTCTGTAGTCTGGTTGATACGTGGTGAGGTTAAGCTTCATGCAGGCGTTGAGACTTCCATCCGTTAAACGTGATCGGTGGCTGGTCTTGATGTTATTTAGATGTGAGAAAGACTGCTAGCATGCATAGGTAGAGCCAAACATTGTCAGTTCACCAATACTCACACGTTGCAGTGTGTGCTATGTGACGAGTAGCGCGTTCCAAGTTCTGACAATCAGCTGGTCTGCGTGTTGAAGTTTTTTTTTCCATTTCTGTCCATTTGTGTTGGCTCGCCAACTCTGCTTGCTGTCGTGCAAGTCTTTCCAAATCTGCATTCAGTGACTTGAACTTATTCATCCACATGTCTGAGGCCTTCAGGTCAGCAGCTTGGAGCTCACAATCTCTGACGTAAACTCCGGGGATGTAACTCAGGTCAGTGCTGTCCCCTGCACACTCGTGTGGATAGCCATTCAGTGTCAGCTAACTCGGGATGCTCGACATTCTTCCTTTCAAGAAAAGTCCTGATTTCGCTCAGACAAGCCGCCAAATCGGCTAAGCACTTTCCCCATTGACAACCAACGCACGTTGCTGTGCAGAAGCAGACGAGGATAATTATTGCCAACCTCATCACGCACTGTTTTAAACTGGCGATCATTTAATGTTCGGGCAACAATAAAGATGACTACCCGAACCCCCAGTGACATCACCTCACCAAGCTGCTTGCCACTCATCTGAGCACAAAGCGCCTCCTGATGTTGGATTCGATGAAAGCTTACGATGCGTCTGTTTTCATGTTCTCAAAGAAGAGCGACAAATCCTCTGTTTTTCCCCACCATGCACGGAGTACCATCAGTGCACACCGAAACAAGTTTATCCATCGGTAGATTTTTTTTCTTTAGTGAACTCGAATAAATCCTTCCCTTTTGTTGTGCCCTTCATAGACAAAACAGCAAGACTTTCCTCATGTAATGTTTCACCGACAACATACCTTGCAACCACGCTGAACTGGGATAAATTACTGACGTCTGTTGACTCATCCAAAGAGAAAAAAGGTGCCGCATTTATGTCCTTCACTTGCATTGCCTCAATTTGATTTGACATCATGATGCTACGATCGTGAATAGTTCTTGCCTACAGAGGCATTTCTTTTATCTGTTTAATTATTTTGTCCTTATTGGAAAAGTCATCAAAAAGTTCATTGGCAACATCGAGCATGAATGCAGCGGCATACTCCATATCTGTGAATGGCTTTCTGTTTCTTACCATAGCTAAAGCGCAGCAAAGCTAGCCGAATTCCAGTCACATTTTAGGGTCCAAACACGGATTTGCTGCTGACCAGCTTGCACTCTTGAGAGCAATTCTTGACATGCTTTCTTCCTGCTGTCTCCCGCAGGATATTTCAATGCAAATGTAGAATGGTGTGCATCGAAGTGTCGCTTTACATTTGACCGTTTGATAGACATAATTTTATCACTGCATTTTAAACACACTGTAGAAACCGTTCTCTCCATAAAGGCAAATTCCTCTGTCCATTTCTGCTGAAAAGTACAATACTCATCGTCTTTCTTTCTTTTAGCCACCTTGTCAAAAAGGTTTCTAAAATTAGTTAGCTTAGAACGCGATTAAAACGAAAGTTTACTTTCAGATCCGACGACAATCTTTTGTGCGGACCCTTTTACACATGAACACATCGTCCGCTATTTTCGAAAGCAATATACACCAACCCCACTTGAACAATGTATTTTTGCCACTTTTCCACAGAAATCACTGCGATCACTTTGATTCCGAATTCCAAAATCTCTCTCCCTTAAATAGCAATCGAACTCCTAAGGTTACTAACCCCTGACCTTGATTATTTTATGCATTCTATCACGTATGGCTCTCCTCATTACTATTCGGATAGAATTGTTTGGTCAACCAACATGCGACCTCTAAAAATTTTCCCGCTTCGAAACTTTCAAGAATGTTAAACCACAAGAATGTAAGCCATAAAAATACAAAATAATTAATAAGGTTAATGACTTATGACGAGGTTTTTAATATTTTTTTATATTATTTTTTCTTTACAAATAAAAACAAAATTCCCAATAATTATTTAGATCAAAGGAGTCTGAAGAATTTTTTTTCTTAATAATGAACATTTTTCTGCGAGCCAGATGCAGCCATCAAAAGAGCCATATATGGCTCGCGAGCCATGGTTTCCCGACCCCTGTGTTAGAGTATTGCGTGGTGCGCATTATATTGACACATTCTTGGTGCGATGTAGCGTGAGGGGATATGACGTCATATTGTGTTTAGTTTCAGAATTACTTATTTGAATAGACTTTTATTGTAATTTAGAATGATTCCCCTTGATAAAAAATCGGAAAGTCCTTGTTGGAAATAGCGTTTAAATACTTATTCTAGTATTTATTTCTTGTTTTAATTATTGAAAATCTTCTTTCTACAAATTCCACTGTTTAAAAAAAAACAACAATTTATTAACATTACCATTATTATTTTCTAGATGGCTGACTTTTAAAACCTAAGTTATAATTACAATGGAAACATTTTCTAAGTGAGTTATTGAAATTGTGAAGGTACCGATGTGCAGTAAGTAAGGTACTCACCATACATTTGTAAAAAATTTAAAAGAAAATACACAAATCGAATTTTTTGTGTGTTATTGCTGTTTTCTTTCTGTTTATACAGTGTCTGATCGATAAATCTTCACGTGTTTTATTTGGTCTCAAATCACGTTCGACTTTCTGAAAGTTCCTGACAAGCTTTAGATTTCTAAGGAAAAAAATGTTTATTTATTTATCATCAACCCTTCTTTCGCCCTCCCAAACCCAACATTATGTCCCGTCTCGTTTTACCGGCCTATGGTCAAATTACACCCGTCCCGTCCATCATTGATAGATTCCTTCAACCACTCGAATGTCTGATTAATAACATGAATCACACAGACGTTCTGGTTCTCAAATTCTACACGGAATCAAAATGCGATCTGATTACCATTGCTGATCCAACCCTCTACACATTTGACCACCCCCCCTTCGTCTCTATATAATCCAGAATCAAAATTTTTTTCCGGATCACCGATTCCGTCTGTCCATCTATTTAATTACATCATCGATTTTCCTCACAGATTGACATTTCATTTTATTTCCCTACCCCCTATCCAATCCATAAACAAAAGATTAGACACCAGAGGAACCCAAACCCATCCCCTCGACCCCCTCCCCCAACCATCAGACCCCGAACTCTTCAGCCTGAGGCCACCGGCGATTTCACCCGTGTATTTTCACCACGTTAACAGAAACGTTTATTTTATATAATCAAAAAAATACAGCAGCAAAAACAAAACCAACAGGAACAACAGCAGCAGTAGCAACAAAAGCAGTAACAACAACAGCAGCAGCTACAGACAAAAAACAACAAAAACAACAGTAACAACAACAGCAGCAGCAACAACAACAAAAACCCAGTAACAACAGCAGCAGCAGCAACAACAACAAAAACGAGAGTAACAACAACAGCAGCAAACAGCAGCAACAATAACAACAAAAACAACAGTAGCAACAACAGCAGCAGCAACATGAACATCAACAAAAACAAGAGTAACAACAACAGCAGCAGCAACATCAACAACAACAACAAAAACAACAGTAACAATAACAACAACAGCAACAACAACAACAACACATTCCGATGGCGGAAATGAAAATATTTGTCTCACTCCTCAGATGTTGTGATTTCGTCCAGTCCCGGGCGCTGGTTATCAGATCTGGTGAAACAATAAACAAGCCGAACGTGTTCCCTGTTTGTCAGAGATTCGACGAGAGACAAGACGCGGGCTGTTTCTAAGTGACGGGAAGATCCACCCCGTGCATGCCGCTGTGACATATACATTGCGTTGTTGCTGTTGTTTTTTCGTTGAACATCCTAAGTTGATTTGACCATACCCAACCCGGGGCCGAACGAGAAATAAAAAAAATGTGAATAGACCTGAATGTGAAGATTCATTTTGAAAAAAAAGATATTTATTGTACTGAACCAAAACAGCCCTGTAGGGTCGTTATTTAAGGTTTTTCCTAACCGAAGAGCACAGTGAGGATCTATTAGGAGGGCATCCGTGGTTTAAAAAAAAACCAACACCCGAGGACCTATGAAACTGGTCAGCATGAAGCAGAACCTGTGCCTACCCACCCCCAGCATCTCCATCCCCCAGGGGGACACGGACTCTCCCACCCGCCAGATGAGGTCCATGTCCGTGGCGGTGCCCACGGCGCCCTCCCCACTGGTCGCCGCCCCTGCCGTGAGCAGGCCCCGCACCAACAGCTTGCCGAACCCCGCCTTCTTGCTGGGGTTCAGTGGATGCAGGGATCCCAGGACCTGTTGTGTTAGCGTCAGGTAATTATATTCTTAAACTTCAATTTATGTCTATAAATCATATGTAATTCTCATTGAGAGGTCCAATTAGCTAATGAATGCAAAAAAAATTGACATAAGTCTTATGAAATTAAATGAAAAGTTAAAGACAACGATAAGCATAAAAAGAGAAAGAAGAATAAAAGCTGGTTATAGTAACTGTAATTGTAAAAGTGTAAATTGGTGAAAATAGTAATATCTTGTTTAAACCAATAAAGCATTTTGAGAAGGCTTTTCAATTAACTTCCAAAAAGGACCTATTAAACAAATTACTGGGGAGAAAGCAAAGAAGATAATAAGTAATAGAAACAAACATACGTGTATGATGACATAATGTCTTCGTAACTAACAAAATAGCAAAACTAAGGAATTTTAAAAAAATGCAGATAAAGTTATTTACGACCTATGGCGGATTAAAGGGGTTGCTGATTGGGCTAAAGCCAGAGGCCCCCAATGATTTAAGGGCCCCAAACTTATTATATTGTATAATAAAGGTGGCCGGACCGGGTCCCAGGTGGAAATGCAGCCAGGGGCCCCGTGCAATCTTGATCCGCCCCTGTTTACGACGCTCTGTCAGCTGTGATAGAGAGCTGTGCAAATAATACTACGGCACCGATGAAGCGCTAATCATTTAAATTTAAACTTGCATTGTTTTTAAAACACCACTTCATTTTGGTTAGCGGTTCTCAAATCTATGTAACGAACTTTTAATGAGAGCCCCCCCCCCTTGTCGATGAATTCCTAACCGAGGCCCGTTTCATCCATACCAGGTCGTTCACGACTACGGCTAAAGGTGTCATCAACGCCGGAGACATCGTCCGAAAGACCAGCGTCAACAGCCTCATGTCCTCGGGCAGTGCACGGCAGCTAGACGAGCGGCGAAAGTCCAGCGTACAGTCCATTCTTTCTGAAGGTGAGCTATTGCATGCAAGGGTCAGTATTTTATCTGAAGGTGAGATTTTTCAAGCAATGACCAATACCAAATGTTTGTTAGCATTTATCTGAAGGTGAAATTTTGCAAGTAATGACCAATACCAAATGTCAACATTGATCTGCAGGTGAAATTTTGCAAGTAATGACCGATACAAAAGGTCAGCATTGATCTGAGGGTGAGATTTTCCCCATTGTTATTAATCTTTCAGTTGCGTGGAAAATCTTTAGCTTCACCATCCATAAATGATTTTGGGTAAAAAAAACCCTTAGCATTGCCCTAACAAGGCAGATTCAGTTACAAAACTCTTTCCCTGCCAGGGTGGTTTCAGAGGGGATTTACACGTTCGTGCCAGACCATTTTTCTAGTTTTATAATTTTTTAAAGGGTGATATTAACTATAGTATAATTTTAAATAAACGTCTAATGCAACATAGATGTATCTTATGTCAAAAATGAAGGAAATTGAATAGAAAAATATACAATTATGTAGAATCAAATACAATATTATCAAACAAAAAATAATTTTAATTATAATTTTTGGTGATTAATTTTTGTGTGTTAAATTTTCTTTGTTAAAAATCGGAACTTACCACACTGAAAAAAGTCTGTATAGCTTTAATCCTTTTGGTCTTTAGTTATCACAATACAATTTCCATTTATGAAATAAATGTTTTTAAATTTTGAAAATACACCATGTAGTTTTAAAGTTATGTCAATTTTTATATTGATAAAAACACCTTTCTTATTCCGTATGCAAGAACAAACACATACAAGTTTTCCTTCTTCCCGTCCGGAATTAGGGCGTGGAATGGGTTGCCTGAAGAATCCAGGAAAACCAACACTTTATCAACATTTAAATCTCTAATAAAAATGCAGGACTAAACACAAACCATAGATAAGCGTAGGACGCAATAATCTTCTGTATAGAAGGAGCGTCTGTAAACAGATAAGATAAGATAAGATAAGGTAATGTCCATGGCCATGGCAGAATTATTTTTTCCTTTATTTCGTTATATAGAAACCCAACTGTCAGCACCGCTCGTTTTCAATGTAATGACGTATCATCAGGATGAATATCTTAAATAACTACTAGAACTAATATTTTATATTTTATTATTGTTTTCAAATGTTTCTGCATCAATAATTCACATTTATATTTAATAAGATAGCAATAAATGCTATAATAAATCACTATGTTCGTTGATTTGGCGTTTACAAAATAAATCGAAAAAAGTTGCTAGTTTAACACTACTGAAATGTAAACACAAGTTATTTCTAAACAGAGAGGAAGTAGAAAAGAGTTACCTTTCATTTCTAACCTTAAAAAGTCTAATGGGACACTCTAAGCAACGAAATAAACTCCAAAACTCAATTCGCGATATATCGGCGATTGGCACAAACGTGACCAGGCGAGATCGCCGATATATCGGCGATTTACAGGGTATTCACCCAATTTACACTTCTATGACACTGTCTTATTTATTACGAGCAACAAAGCCCGTCCAAGGACGTTCCGCCAACGAACTTCCGCCACCGTTCGGTGGCATGTTGTAACACCCCTCCAACAGCCGTCTCGACCGGCATACATGTCCATCACGTCAAAAACACTATCCATTATAGTTAAAATAAATAACTCGTAAAAACAGAGCTTTTGACTATAAATCCCAACGCGCATAACACAAAATAAAGTCTTTGGAAGAAATACTGCACCAAAAATAACTCGTTTTGAACGTCCGCATACACGTGTTCAATATGATTGGCTGTTAGAGTTATGTGTGTTAGAGGGGCCAATCGCTATCGATGACCGGACAGAACGGACAGAAAGTTGCCTTTTATTATTATAGATTAGGTGAGTCTGTCCTACTAGTGCACACCAGTGCTGTCCCAAGTCTATAGTGCTTCAAATAAGGTTCGCAAAACTAATAACAGGAAAAGAGTAAAATTCTGTCGTGACAATCAATGGCCAACATTTTAAAAGTAACACTTTATTTTTCCAAATTTTATTATTCACTTGTTTCATTTGTTGTTCAACGCATCAAATCTGTACATTTTCTTTTTTTTTAAATTTATTTAGGCCTTTTGTTTTGGCACCCTTGTTTATCTGTGGCATTCCCAAATTTCTCAGAAAATTCCGGAGCTGCCAGCGCCCTTGACCGACACAGGACATTAAGCCTCGCATCATCCGACAGCTCTTCCAGTTCCGGTTCGCCTCCCGATTCGGCGTCATCAAATCCCAGAGCGAGGCCGGCTTCATACTTTAGGTAAGCTCTAGAATCTAGAAGTAGAAGGTTCGCAACCGGGCGTTTCTGCCAATGCAGACAAGTAATTACACCCTAACACGACCCAAGACGAAGTTCGTACTTATACCCAGTCCAACGCAGCAATAATGGAGCGATGCATAAAATTTAGGGCTGGTACTGATAAAAATAATGTTCGATTAATCGCGGGAAACATTTAATCGATTAATCAATTAATTTCGATTAATTATATTTTTTAAAACGCATATATAAAGCTCGTTAAGTTGCGATTCATTATTTCGCGAAATTCCATTGCCCAAATTTTGTGACGTAACACAGCAAATCCGTTCTGCTATGCAAGAAATAAGGAAGAAAAACCTTTTTGTTTACGTATGCACGTAAAATAAATAATAGTAATACGAGGGATACGTATGCAAGTAACAAAAAATATAAATTATTAATAAATTGGGGGGGGGGAGAAATATTTTCTTAAATTTTATTCGAATTTTAATCGATCAAATTAAAATGTTTAACTATTGATCGATTAATTAATCTTTAATTTCCGCAGCTCTAGTAAAATTATTTTTAAAATGCTGACCTCAAGATTAGAACGATGGCAATCAGATTAATGTGGGAATCAGATGCGTCACTAGGTGGTGCGGGAGGTGCCGACCGCACCGGGTGACACCATCACAATGAATGACACCAAAGTGTAAAATTATGTATGTTCCATATGTTTTGCACTGGCAAACTCGGAGGAGGTCTAGTGGGTAAGTAGTGAGGGGGTGACACCATGAGCTACCGTACTGGGCGACACCAACTCCAATGACGCCTCTGGTGGGGAATAATTTTAAACTAGTGTTAAAAGAAATAAAGATTTATTCAGACATAACAATAAGTAAGTCAGTGCTTGGATGGGAACATCTTGTAAATTTTAACAGAAAAGAAGCATTGTATTTTTTAAAAAAAATTAACACCGCAAACATTTGTCAAGATACACTTTTCAAATTTGAAAAAAACCAAATACAAAAAAACAACAAAAAAAAACAACGAAATATCGGGTTCATCTATTTTTACACTTAAAAAAAACACGCGGATATGTTGATGTTATTTGGAAGCCTTCGCTGAAAAAACAGACTCTTTATTTAAATAGTAAAAATCATTTTGGTCGTAACAAATCATTTCAATTACCAAATTAATGTGAGGTTATAGCTTAGCACTTGAACTATAAGTTCATGAACCTACATTAGTGGCACAACCACCTCGATTCTGGTGACACAAATTACAGTCAGTGAACAAATATCACTAGCTGCACTCATGGCCATCTTAACGCATAGGTCCGTTGGGCATTTGCCCGGGGGCCCACGAGCAAAGGGGCCCCATGGGGATATGTTTATTTATATATATTATGTATATTTATTTTTTATTCCTGCGGGGAAGGGGCCCAACACTATTTCTTTGCCCGGGGGCCCAAACTGGTGTAAAGATGGCTGTAGCTGCACTCAAAGATAACAGGATGGAAATTATATTGACTTTTTTTTAACTTTTTAAAAAAACGTTTGACCTTTTATCAGATATGAACTAACAAAATTGTTTAAAATAAACATTATTAAATAATTAAAGACAGAGAGAGAGAAAAAAATGGGCACGAAGAATCAGCCTCGCTGTATCCGAAGGCATTGAGGTGCAACATTTTAAGAAGTATTTATTTATATTGTAGTGTTCGGAAAAAGTGTTTAAATATAATATTTTAAAAAAAAACCTATATAATGTTGAATGAAAAATGTTAAAATATAGTTTTTGAAATTTCTGATTTTAAAAAAGATATCTTGCGAATATAAAAACGTGAACAAACGTCCGTTGAAACAAAGAATACTTTTACAATCACTATTAAAGTGACCAAAGTATCTGCCTACTCAAAATAACAATAATAAAAAAATAATAATAATAATTACTAATACAACAGCTACTACTAATAAAAATTATATTGGAAGAATAACAAGAAGGATAAAAATTAAAATAATAATGAAAACCCATAATAATAACGGTAAACATAATAATAATGATAATAATAACAGCAACAACAATAACAACAGCAGCGAAAGCAATAATATAATAATTAATTGTGATTAAGTTGCCAGTAACGCAAAATCTCTGTCAAACGCTGTAATTTCAGCAGTGTTAATATTGCACGTGAAGCAAAAGTGTCCACAAGGGATCGAAGAAAATTTGAAAGAAACTCAAAGCGGCACCAACAAGATCGAAAAGTGGGATGGGGAGAAGATATAGTTACAATGCGGCATATTAATTTTAGAGCGGTCCAAAAGTGGTCCAACATTTCGAAATAGTTTGAGACCCCCTTGCACCGGTCTAGAGTAAAGACAATTAGCTCAACTCGAGTATAATTTTTTTAAAGAAAGTCTTAAGTAAGGCTTTATTTTACTCAGTGACGCATGCGCTGAGCTCAACTTCCCGTAAGTGGATATCTTCTGTTGCCTAGCTTCCATCTCTCATCGTGATGACATCATTAGATTAAAAAAATATATAATCAAAATATGATTCACAAAAAGTTATTTATTTAATTTGAAGAAAAAAAACAATACATTTTTTGTAATCACAATTTTCAAACTCCCACTCAAAAAGAGCGTAGGTGTAACTGAGTCATCTCCCTTGATCTTGTCCGCGCTGCCATGGAAACGGCCGCGTTCCATAAATTAAAAAGCTATTTTCTGATGAATTAGTTTACATTTTTTATTGATTATTTTTAAAATGTTGAATCGGTTTATCTTTTTTGGTATGTTCACTTATATCACCATTGATCATTGAACTATTATTATCATCCCCTACTCATTGGGAGTATATTCAGCCAAGATTGTTACCTAAGAATTCATGCAAATAAGATCAGTTATGAATTATGATCCACTGTGACTCACTGTATAATGAAAGTGTTGTTACAACAAAAGACTTGTCTTCGTATAAACAAAAAATTCCTCACAGAATAGCCGCCCTTGATTAAAAGAAAAATGTCAACGAGGAGTCATACACGCCCGACTAGAACACTTCCCTTTTCATTGAATTAAAATTTGTCAGGTTTTGTTGTTTGTGTCGTTGTTATTTTTGTTTGTTTGATTGATTTCCAATCATGCTTTCGATTTAAAAACAAGTAATAAAAAACTCGAATGAGTATTTAAACGCAATTTCCAACAAAGAATTTCCGACTTTTTTTTATTCAAGGGAAATCATTCTCGATTACATTTAAAGTCATTTCAAATCAATAATTCTGAAACTAAACAAAACAATTGCTATCTGAAAACTGCTGCTAAAATTACGGGAGTCGAATGAAGACAGATTTTTTTTAAAATTTCCTTCTCCAACATTTGTATAAATATTATTAGCTATCGTTTGGAGTTTGTTTAAACCCGATAGATGTTATGGTTGGCGAGAAATTGGCAAACAAACTGATTTTTTTTTCGTTTTTTGTGTGGATTTTCCAGGAAATCCAGTAAGCCATTTCGGGAATTATTTTGGCCATGCACATCTTTGGGACCTACTTAACATATTTGCAAAGACCCGAACCCCCTATCTGGTATGGTTCAGGAGTAGTTGCTTGTGCAAGCTCGAAAAGACATTCATACAGGACAGACATTTCAAACATAAACGCAATTTTTTCCCATGGGGAAATTGCATTAAAAATATGCAAAATGAACGTCTTTTTTAGAAATTATAGGGAGAAATAAGAATAGCCAATTCGGCAGATTTGGAATGTATTCTATCAAAAAAGAATCCGAATTAGGTACAGTGTGACCTAAATATGGACCCGAACGACTGTTAAGTCGCAGTCGTTTGGGTCCATATTTATGTAATCGCGACTTAGGGGAATCGCGATTTATCGTCACTTAGTACAGATTTCAGTGTAATTTATTGAGCGATAGTAAAGGATCCACACAACAAAAAAAGACAACGTGTTTTTCCCTATAAAATTTATTTAAAATTAAATTAAGTTTATATTCCCGTATTATATACATATCCTGGTGCACTTGTTTTAATCATGTATATTAAAATACCTTTAACTACACCTACCACGGCAAATAGAAACATTAAATCGCGGGAAAATTATCCGTATGTATTATTTATGGCTGTTACGTCACAAAATTTGGGAGCTATTGAATTACCGCGTTTTAACCGATTTCTTGATATAACGAAGCGCGACTTAAGGGGGTCACACTGTATTATAGCTTAGCCTACAATTAAGAATTATTTGTAATTTCGGAAGAGGTGTATAATTGAGTGTAATTCCTTTTATTTTAAATTTGAAAGACTCGAGGTTGAAAAACTTTACTGAAAATTTCCTCAGCCGAGGATATTCACATTTGACACTTCCCGGCTCCTTTATCAATAACAAAGTGAAGTCTCTTATCAATGAAGTTCATATCTTAAACACCCTGTAACATATTTGAAGAGAATTTCAACTTTGTAACCTTTGTAAGTAAAAAAATCTGAGCTTGTATTGCATTATCCGTTCGTTTGGGCAGAAGTTCAGCAATGGATCTCTCACCCTACACGCTTATATCTATTAGTACCTTACTAGCAATGTTCCCTCTAAGGTTCGTTGGTCCGTGTGCAAAGTATAAAAACTCGTGTGCAAAGTTGCGCATCATCCATTTTTTGTGCAATATTTTAATAACTTTGCTGCGCGGTAATTCTAAACTGCTGCGCGGCTTTTGTCTGATAGCTGCGCGGCCGCGCAACCGCGCAGCTTAAAGGGAACATTGCTTACTAGGACTGAAAGGTATGGCAGAGGCGTCACTAGTTGGGTGCGGGAGGTGCGGACCGCACCGGGTGACACCATCTCAGAGATGACACCAATATTTAAAAGTATGTATGTTCCCGTTATTCGGATCTGGTCTACTCGGGGGAGAGTACGGGGTAAGTTGTGAGGGGGTGATACCATGAGTTTCCAAACTGGGTGGCCCCAGCCCTAGGGACGCCACTGAGGTATGGTAAAGTTCTCATACCTGCTGGGGCAAGTCTCTAACGCCTAACACAATCGTCCACAGGGTGGTCATTCAGGGAGACGAGGGAGTCGGGAAGACGGCGCTAACCAGACAGTTTAGCAGCTCGGAGTACATGGGGACCTACGACAACATGGCGTCAAGTAAGTCTGCTGGACACATTAGTGGATCTGTTTCCTTTGTTGTGTCTTCTTATATCCTCTTGTTTTGTGTAATAAGTTAGTCTTCTTATAGCCTCTTGTTTTTGTGTAGTTGATCTTCTTATAGCCTCTTCTTTTGTTTAGTTAGTTACTCTTCGTGTAGCCTCTTGTTGTTCCAGAGCGAATAATAATCTTGACGTTTAATGGATATCTAATGATAGATACCAAAGATCGGGCTCTTGTTATTTTTCGTTTCCTAGTGTTACTGTACGTTGGTCGTGGCCCCGTTTAAACAATGATGGCGGCAGTGTGCGTACTTGTCCGCCAACTGAAGTTACTTAACAATAAATAGAAGTTAAAAAAATGATTTTTAAAAACTACGTTTTTATAAGCGTACTAAAAAGAAGAAAATAAGTTAAAAACTTATTAGTTCAAGTACTTCGATTTATTATGACTAAAAACGTGTTTGGTATAAAAATTAAAAATTTCTAATTTAGAAGGCAAAAGAGAGATCTATAAGTGAGAGAATGAGTGAACCGCATATGTTAAACCTCATAAGCACCCGCCCCACGTTTTAAGTCATATTAAATCGAAGTACTTGAACTAAATAAGTTGTAACTTATTTTCTTCTTTTTAGTCCGCTTATAAAAACGTGGTTTTTAACAATCTTTTTTTTTACTTCTATTTATTTTATTCTTTTTAGTCCACTTATAACAACCTGTTTTTTAAAAATCTTTTTTACCTCTATTTATTTTACCAAACACCTCACAAGCGCCCGCCCAACGTTTTAAAAACATTGTGATGTGGTCACGGGGTGAACTCACGGATTTCAACAAAAGCAGACGGTACAGATGCTTTTATATAGACTATAGATAAACTTAAAAGTTCAATAATTTAATAACGGTACATTCGATCGATCTGAAATTTTGATACAATGCATTGTCATCCAAGATCTATCTGTTGTAAAATTTTCAGATCTCTAGGACCATCAGAAGTGGTTCAATTTTACGTTGGCAGATTTGAAAAAATCTTGGACAAACAGGAACGAAAGCGAGTTAATAAAACGTGGTTAAAAAACATGCATCAAAGAATTTTTTCATTGCATCACGTTTAAAATTACGTTATTTTTGCTAAAAGAAAGTGAAGAGAACAAAAATTTGTGTGTGTTTATTTATGGAATCTTATTTAGCTCCGTTATCGGAGTTTGTTTTTTTTATTAAAAAAAACCATTGATATATTTAAGACCAGCGAAAATCATATTTCAGATAATAGTCTTGGCATATTATGGCTGGATTCTAGTAATTCTGGTATTGAGTCGCAGAAATTTCATTAAGATATCAAATATCCGGGTATTCCGTTTAGAGTTATCTCAAAAGATATTTCTTAATTCTACGGTTATATGAGTCAGCTCGGTAGATTGAATCGAGAAGAAAAAAAATTCCTACAATTTTATTGTGACAAAAAGCTTTTGCTAACATATTGTTACGTCTATATTTTATCTGAAAAAAAATTGTTTCATATAAATAACACCTGTTTAAAAATAAAATCATATCTTGATTAAATAACGTTTTCCCGCCTGATCAAAACTTCAGATCGTGATAAGAATGTGTGGTTTTTTTAAAATTAATAACAATTTCATTCTTGATTAGCATAATTTAATTTGGGTCAGGATTTCTAGAACTAGAACATAAATTTGTGGCAATTTTATATATTTAAAGCCTCGAATATTGATTAATATCTAGTCTTAATATAGAGCGATGAAAGGGAGAGGGAAATAGCATGGTACACTATCCCTATGCCTCTGCTGTTGTCACACACCCCTCGCCTCAACACGTTTTCCCTGGTCCAGGCGCTGATTTTAACTGACAAACAACCCCCCCCCCAGAGTTTGGACCTGGTTGGGGGGGGGGATGGACCAGATTTCTCGGCGTTTCCTGAATAACGAGTCATTAGCCGCACGTGCCGAGATGATGTTAAGTGGACATGACGAACTAATAAGTAGCTGCTTGTGTATTGTGTGTGGGCGTGGTGGGGACGGGTGTGTTCAGACACGGTGTGTAGGAAATAAAATATGTCAGTGTGCACTTGTGTGACCGGGTCTCACTGAAGGCCCCTTGAACTTGAGGGAAGGGGTCTGACTCACGGCCCCCCTGCACATGTGTGAATGGGTCTCACTCAAGGCCCCTTGAACTTGAGGGAAGGGGTCTGACTCACGGCCCCTTGAACTTGAGGGAAGGGTCTGACTCACGGCCCCTTGAACTTGAGGGAAGGGGTCTGACTCACGGCCCCTTGAACTTGAGGGAAGGGGTCTGACTCACGTCCCCGTGCACATGTGTGAAGGGGTCTCACTCACGGCCCCCCTGCACTTTAAGTGAAGGGGTCTGACTCACGGCCCCCCGGCGCTTCTGTGACGGGGTCTTGGCTTGGGGAAACATTACCCGGGGGAGGGGAAATAAAGGTAACAGAGGCGTATACTAGGCCTATGCTCTATGTGTTAGCCAGGGGAAGGGAGATGCCTGATTGAAGTATTGAATGAGAGACACAAACCGCAATGGTGTACAAAAGGGATGAAGGCTTTCAGGAAATAGTACACGTCATACATGTGACAGATCCATTAGCCCAGTGCTTCTGAAACTTTTTTAGTATGGCGGACCGGCAGGAATTTTTTCCATTGCACCAGCGACCGGTGCACTATTTTCCCTGCACTGACAATTTTGTATGTCCTTTTTTTTTGAGAACATCTGCGGACCGGCAGCGGATGGCGCACGGGCCGGCACCGGTCCGCGGACCACCACTTTGAGAAGCACTGCTATTAGCCTACTGAGGCAAAATACAGTTTGTGCGTGTGTGTGTGCTGAAGAATAAATGATTCATATGTTCCTGTAAGAATGTGTTGTAAGGAAATTCAAATTTAATCAGAATGGAAAATTCAGCTGCTTATAGACAGGGTATAGACAGGGTATAGACAGGGTATAGACAGGGTATAGACAGGGTATAGACAGGGTATAGACAGGGTATAGACTATCTTCCATTTAAGCTGCGCGGCCGAGCAGATACCTCACCGACGCCGCGCAGCCGTTTAAAATAATCCTGAAGCGAATTTTTCAATTATGATATACTATATGTGTTTGTGTGTTGTTATAAATTTTTTAACACAAAAAAATGGATGCTGTGAAATTTTGCTCACGAGTTTATTTTGCACAAAGAAGCTTAGATGGAAAATAGATTATAGATAGGTGTACACCTCTGGGTGGGGGGGGGCGGGGTGGTTTGAAGCTTAGATGGAACATAGATTATAGATAGGTGTACACCTCTTGGTGGGGAGCGGGGTGGTTTGAACCTTAGATGGAACATAGATTATAGATAGGTTTACAACTCTGGGTGGGGGGCGGGGTGGTTTGAACCTTAGATGGAACATAGATTATAGATAGGTTTACAACTCTGGGTGGGGGCGGGGTGGTTTGAACCTTAGATGGAACATAGATTATAGATAGGTTTACAACTCTGGGTGGGGGGTGGGGTGGTTTGAACCTTAGATGGAACATAGATTATTGATAAGTGTACACCTCTGGGTGGGGGGCGGGGTGGTTTGAACCTTAGATGGAACATAGATTATTGATAGGTTTACAACTCTGGGTGGGGGGGGCGGGGTGGTTTGAACCTTAGATGGAACATAGATTATTGATAGGTTTACAACTCTGGGGGGGGGGCGGGGTGGTTTGAACCTTAGATGGAACATAGCTTATTGATAGGTTTAGAACTCTGGGTGGGGGGCGGGTTGGTTTGAACCTTAGATGGAACATAGATTATAGATAGGTGTACACCTCTGGGTGGGGGGCGGGGTGGTTTGAACCTTAGATGGAACATAGATCATTGATAGGTGTACAACTCTTGGTTGGGGGCCGTGGTGGTTTGAAGCTTAGCGCAACTTTACACATAAAAAGTTTAGGTCACATCTTTATGGCTATGTGGGGGGGAGGGGATGAGTGAGGGCCACATTGTCGATAAAGCTCGCTCTGAACGTTGGGACCGATTCCGCGAACGTGAGGCCGAGCAGCGTACGGGTGATTTAAATGCCTATTATATCTAATGAATACGATACCATTGCTCAATGCTATATTATATCATTGCTCTATGGTATATTATACCATTGCTCTGTGCTATATTATATCATTGCTCTATGGTATATTACATCATTGCTCTAGGATATATTATGTCATTGCTCTAAGCTATATTATATCATTGGTTTATGATATATCATTGCTCTTTGAGATATAATTATGTTATAATTACTCGATGACATATTGAGCTATTACTCTTTGAAAGTACTAGATCATTGCTCCATTATGAACTTTAATGTTAACTTTAACATTTTTATATAATGTCTTCGCTCTACACCATGGGGCGTCCAAACTTATTGGATGGGGTTTTCCATTTCCAAGAAATAAAGACATGAAGTGGGTCGGATTAACATATACAAAAATGACATACGTAGAGAAGTTTTCCATTGCAAAATTTTAATGTTAAGGGTGAAACTGAGATCTTGAATGCAGTGAATAGGCGAGGTCAGGCTCAATGTCACTAGTTGGATACGTATGATATCACGCACGTGAGAGTCACTTAGTTTCGTCCTCACACGGTTCTTGTTAAAATTCATAACTGTAAGTGTCTCCTCACACAATGTAAGTTGAACAAAACAAGCTGGGCATGTCCTTAGCAAATAATCTGTCCGCATCCATGTCAATGAGAGAAAGTTGTTGTTGTCTGCTGCGACATTCAGCATCAAGTTTTAAGCTCAATGAGTTCCAGTTGCAGATGGCCCGAAGCATCATCAGGGTTCCGCAGATATAGATGAAGAAGAAAAAAATGATTTCATTTTTAATAGTTGCAAAGTCCGATATCTGCATTTTTAACTTTGCTTTTGCTCATTGAAATTATAATTTTAGGAAAACTTGTCATGATTTTTCTGTTGTGAGGGAAATGTGTCGTATTAGGCTGCATTTGAGACATTTGGCTTTGAAAAAGTTGCAACTTGTTCCAAAAGGCCTTCATTTGGGAATATAACATGCTTACCACAGCATTGTGCCCTTGAAGACGTGTGTTAAGAAGTTTTAGAAGGTTTACATCTAAAAATGCCAAATCTGCCCAGCCAAGCAGGATCAGATAGTTCTGGAATCGGTTGTCCCTGAATTCCATGAATTGCCCAATTTCTTTTTTAAGCGTAAAGAAGCGCCGCAGTGCTGTCCCCCCCCCCACCCACCCCAACATGACCTTCTTAAATCAGCGTGATACACATCTCCGTATTCTCCCTGGATGTCAAGAAGAAACTGCTGAAACTTGTTGTGAAACAGGTTTTTTTGTTGCGAATATAGCTTATAGCTTTATCACTGGCTTAATGGTATGACCACATCTAAGACGTTTGACACACAGAGCTTGCTGTGAAATGATACAGTGAAGTTAAAAAGCTATGCCATGGTCTTTGCTGACTTGTTACTGACAAGTGATGCTAGTCCACTGTGCACATATAACATGTCATTAATCTTTGACATATTTAACATATAGATGACAATTTATGTTATGGCTCGTCAGAGTTTAGCGTCAGAGAATCATTAAAGTATTTTATTTTTAAAAACTTTTTTAATATTTGAAAGCCATTGACTTGGCGTAGTGTGGCAGGTGCGATGAATGTTTTGAAATCAAGACCTTGTGCTGCAGCCAATGTTCCTTTTAAGCCGCGCGGCTGCGCTGCCTGGTAGACATCAGAACGGAGCCTCGAATTACCGCACAGTAAATTTTGTTAATGATGATATAACAGCTGTGTATGTGGGGGTGTAATATTGTGCAAACACTAAAAAATGGATTCAGTTAAACTTTGTGCACAAGTTTGATATTTTTCAGTTTGACCAGCATACCCTAGAGGGAACATTGGCCACACCCCTGACAACACGGGCGAGATCAACGACTGTGTGAGGTTCCAGCTCTAAGAACAGCTTTTCAATAGTTTGAAATTCCACTCCCTTCTCTCATGAGAATTCTAAATATACCCTACACGTTCATCAAGATCCTTTCCTATCCCCACGTCCAAAGCTTTTTCAAAATGATTCATGTAACGTTTAGAGGAGAATAATAAATTATTCCCGAAATATCCCGAATGCGGTATCATCAGTTTCATTCACACGGGATCGTCAGAGGTCCTTGGCCGTCTCATTCAATATCCCCCACTGAAATCTTCCCTAGTCCCAAAGGTTCTTTCAGAAAATCCAGTTTCGAGTTGCTTTAGCTTAAAATATATAAGAAAGAAAAGAAGGAAGAGAGAGAGAGAGAGTGAGAGAGGGAGAGAGAGAGCACTGTGAAAGGCTATCAATTTCATCATTCATCTCACCACTCCTATTAGTTTCATTGCATCAATGTTTTGAAAGGCGTAAATAAATTCAAAATGGGAGAGCGCGGTTCCATCTGTAATCCATATTTAGATCGGGTGACCAATGGCCTGTTCCAAGGTGAGTGATTTGTGGGAGAGGGGGGTCGAGTCTATGAATAACAGTGTAAGGGGGGGCGAGTCTATAATGAACAGTGTAAGGGGGTGGGGTGAGTCTATGATGAACGGTGTAAGGAGGGGACGAGTCTATGATGAACAGAGTAATGGGGGCGAATGTTGGAAAGGGTCAGTGGAAAAGAAGGATCGCTGGCCAATGAGAAGTGGGCTAATGTGTAATTTTTTGTCTGCGGAAAGCAATAATCAGACGCAGGGATGACAATTGGGTGGGGAGGGAGTAAAAGGGTCCGTTATAACTTGACGTCATAGCCCTCTAGGTCAATGTCTAAATATGGGAAGATCCTGTGACCTTGTGATCCGGAAAAAAAAATTCGACAAGATTCTCAAATTTTGTGGCTTTTGTTTTGCTTGGAGTAATGTTCATTTAATCATTTCTTTATATAGCACGTGACATTTCATTAAGAAGTGGCACCTTATATCGAACATCGACAATAGCATTTAACCAATTTTAAAATAATTCTATATAATAAAAGGCAAGTTTCTGTCCTTTATGTCCGTTCTGCCCGGCTCTCGATAGCGATTTGTCCCTCAAACACATATGACTTCTACAGCCAATACTATTGAACACGTTTACGCGGACGTTCAAAACGAGTTATTTTTGGTGCAGTATTTCTTCTAAGACTTTATTTTGAGTTATGCGCGTTGGGAATTAGAGTAAAAAGCTCTGTTTTTACGAGTTATTTATTTTAACTATAATGAATAGTATTTTTGACGTGATGCTCATGTATGCCGGTCGAGACGGCTGTTGGAAGGGAGTTACAACATGCCATCGAACGGTGGCGGAACGTCCTTGGACGGGCTTTGTTGCGCGTACTCTATAAAATTCAATAAAAATAGTCATAAGTAGAGAATACCATTAGAGAATTAATTATTTTTTTTAAACGTAAAAAAACCAAGTTTTTGACTATAAATCCTTTATGTATGAGACATAACTAAAAGAATGTTCATTATAATACGCGGCGCAAGACCATCCAAAAATACACAGTTGCATTTGTGTCGTAAAACATGTTTAATATAATGCGCACCGATCAGGAATATGTTTATAAAAAGTGTTGTCAATAAAATACGCACCTTATTGCGTGACAGAAAGGTTCTTCAATATAATACGCACCGCGACACTCTATCTCAAAAAATAACATGATACATAGAAATAAATGAAATAATCTAAAAATTCAATATCTTAATTACGGTACATGTGATCGATATGAAATTTTGATACCTTGTTTTTATCATTGGCATGAAACTGCCTGCAAAATTTCAGCTCGCTAGCTTACGAGGAAGTGGGTTAAAATTCGATCCAAAGTTTTGGCGACAAGCAAACAATCAACCAAACAGAAACCACGTTAATATAAAGGATTTAAACCATTTAAACCCTACATAGTAGAAAAGGGTTCCTTGTCATTACTTTATAGCAGTTGTAATATCTTATACAGAACAAGACATGAGACATTGGATACAAAAACAATTGTGTGTGTTAAAGACATCGGTAGAGGTATTGATAGAGATATTGTTACAGATAGCGTCAGAGATATCGTGGGAGATATGGTTAAATGTATCGTAAGGGATATCTTTAGAGACATACCCTTTAGATGTATCAATAGAGATATTGTTAGATCTACCGCTAGAGATTCTCTATCGTTAGAAACATTGAACGTGTAACACACACTCACCATCTCCACACGACCACAGACACTTTTTCTTTAAACGGCAAGGTCAAACCGAAAGGGTGGAAGGGGGGTGGGGGAAATGGGGCCAGTTTTTAAACATTGCATTTCTACTAACAATAATATAGAAAATTATTCTTTTTTTTAATGTGTTACCGCAATCGAATCCTCATTGGACTTTGTTTGCCAATAGTTGCTCACAGCTAACAATGTTTTCACTGACATGCACCTGTGTATATCAAGTTGTGCAGTCATAGGTCACGCACATTTATGTGCTTTTCTTCTCTCTTTTCTATTGTAGTAATACGTTTTGTTTAACTGGAGGCAGTGGCGGCGACAAAATAAACACGACTCTCTCCCTCAATGTGACATTAACCCTAGCAAACAGGAACCCAGCCGGTGTTTTCCTAGGGGGGGGGTAACTCCGTCGACATGGTTTGTCTCCTTTTTCTCCCACGTCGAGTGATATAATATATGAAATAAACATCTGTGTTCGACTACAAGCTTTTCATCGTTTAAATACATCGATGCCAGGCAAAACATAACCCCTCCAGCCCCCCCTCCTCCCACGCTCAGACAGTTGGCTCTGTAATGTATGTTTGTACCAGGATAGGTGGTTGTTCAATCATCACTCTCCCCCCCTCCCCACCCCAGTATCCGGTTGTCTGCTGCAGAATAAAATGCTCAAATGGCCCCCGCAGATGGTTTAGAGTTTTAACTACGTCATTCGGAATAGGAAAGGGGGAAAAAAAAGGCTGCCAATAATGTATCCTATTTAGAAAACAAAAAGCGGGGGTTGCGCAGGAGATATTATTTTCAGGCGGTCTTTCAATAATAAAATGTCATCTTAGGTACAGTGCTACAACTAACGAGGTACAGCACAACTCACATAAAGTCAGACAAAGTAGGAAAGACGGATGTATATTTTTTTGTATTGAAAACTCACAGACGACTGACTGAGGGTGGGACCGCTAGGGAATAAAGAACTGTTTTCGGAGCTGCGCGTGCAAAAGAATTAGTTCGTATCACTTTCCGCTTTCGTATAATAGTCTGTTGCGGTCAAGGTTCAGCTAAGTAAAATACAAAATACACAAACAAATTGTGCAATGAAAACAATAAATTTGAGCTTTATTTTTAGACTGATACGACAGTAAACGTTTCGGCTAATGACGTCATCAGTACAACATAAAATACATTCTTACAATACTTACATAAGTAATAATAATATTCTTAAAACATATTGTATTTTAAAATATTTATGTTAAATAAAAAGAAAGGAAAAACAAAAACAAACATGGACACAGGATATAGCAAAAAGGGGGAAGTATCCAAAGTTACAGTAAAAACCACAACGGGAACAAGATTATGCAGTTGAGTAAAATTATGAATTTGGTTAATTCCATATGGAGCCAACGTACCAAATCTTTTTATGAGTCTATTTTCCATGTGGACTCTATCATGGGTATTGCTTGCATATAAAATACCAGTTACTGCAATATCTGATATGCCGTTATGGTCAACACTGTTAAAATGTTTGGAAACAGGACATTGAGCCAGTTTATTTATATTATACAGGTGTTCTCTAAACCGATCTCCAAGACGACGACCAGTCTCACCCACGTAAATTTTATTACACCTCTTGCAAAGAATTGCATAAATCACGTTGCGACTTGTGCAAGTGAATCCATCTTTTATTAAGAATTTTTTAAAGAGGGAAATAAATGTTGTTAATTTCCATCACATATGGACAAGTATTGCAACGGTTACGGTTGCAACCTTTTGTTCCAATATGTGCTTTCATTGTGGGAAGGTGACTTCTTACAAGAATATCTCTGAGGCTTCTATCTCTCCGGAAAGCAAAAAGAGGAGGTTTTTTGAAGACCTGCTGAGTTAGAGGGTCAGCCATAAGGATTGGTCGGTTTTTGAAAATCACCTGGCGAGCTTTAAAATTATGAGGATGAAAAGTTAAAATAAATTTTGATCGATCACATTGATCAGAAACAGATGATTTAAATTTATCCTGTCTGGTCATGCCTTTAATTCGTGTGAATCTCACTGGTCAATGTTTTTTTTAATCATTCTAACTCAGTGCGTTCAATGAGTTAGTAAGTAATCAACGCTGCGATGTGTACGATGAGAGAGGAAATAATTTGTTTATGAGTAAAATTTGAAGATCTTGTTTTTAACGCTATACTGATAGGTCTGTTGTAAGTAGACCTTTTCAACTTATGAAATCAATTTAAGAAAAGGAGATTGAAACTACCACTAAATAAGAAAACAAGAAATAAAAACTCGAATAAGTATTTAAACGCAATTTGCAGGTAGGAATTTCCCATTGTTTATCAAGGTAAACCAGTCTAGATTACATTAAAAGTCGATTCAAATAAGTAATTCTGAAACTAAACACAATATGACGTCATATCCCGTCACGCTACATCACACCAAGAATGTGTCAATATAATGCGCACCACGCAACAGTCTAACATAAACATTCACAAAGTGGGAAAACCCGATTAACTATCATTCTAGATTACATTAAAAGTCATTTTAAATCAATAATTTTGAAACTAAACAAAACAATTGCTTTCAAAAATCGCTCACAAAATTACGGGAGTCGAACGAAATTGTATTTTTTAAAATTCCATCTCCAGCATTGTTCTAAATATTATTAGCTATTGTTTGACTGACGTCTGTTTCAACCCGATAGATGTTATGGTTGGCGAGAAATTGACAAAATACTAAAAACAATTTCGGGTTGTTTTTTTTTCCAGGAAATCCAGTAAACCTTTTCTGGTTTTTTTTTGGCCGTTGCACATTCTTGGGACCTCCTTAGCATATTTGCAAAACACCCGAACCCTCTATCTGGTATGGTTCAGGAGGAGTTGCATTGTCAGGCTTGACAGACATTTCGAATCTATAACTATAAATGCAATTTTTCCAAGGGAAATTGCGTTTAAAAACTAGACGTTCGTTATGGATGAGTACTGTTCCACAAATTCATACGTCTTCCATAGCTTAATACTCCTAGTGACAGAAGTAGATGAACGCACTGAGTTAGAAATAGGATTTTTACGCCGAAAAGGCGACATACAGAGTGCAAAAGTCAAGAGGTACGGATAAAATACCACCACATGCACAAAAACCTATGTGACGGATACAGTGTGACACAGAGTGACATAATATACATGATTAAAAAAAACATCTGACGAGTCAGATTCACACGCAGTGACAGATACAGTGACAGATACGCGGTCACACGCAGTGACAGATATCAGTGACATATAAACGGTCACACGCAGTGATAGATTCAATGACAGACACAAAGTCACACGCATTCACAGATACAGTGACATATAAACGGTCACACGCAGTGATAGATTCAATGACAACACAAAGTCACACGCAATCAAAGATACAGCGACAGATGCAGCAACAGTAACAGAGTTTTGAAGAAGATTTGATAAATTTAATTCTCAGTTTATACAGCAAAATTCACGTGAAGAGTTATTACACAAATTAGCGGCCAGCTTCGTGCAAGAGCTTCAATCGGAAATTCCCACGGATAACACTGACACGTCATAAGTGGTAAGATAGGCGCCTCACTTTGCGCCCCAGCGCGGAGACGCGCCGCGCTGCTACTGAACAACCATTCAGACATGTCAATGTGCCTGCTCTTGCAAAAGAGATATTGGCCCTGCTTGTCGATTCCCCAAGACTGCTTTCAAAATTTTCTGTTGTCAAATTGAAACCACCTTAAGATAAATATCGTATTTTCGTTTACCCTGTCAGTTCTTGTTTGCTTGAATACGACCAGCTAATCGTTCCATCTTTTTTTTTGTGTGTGTGTGTGTCAGTAAACAATTACTGAACGCATGGGTTAATAAGGAAAGGTAAAGTAATTAGTGCAGAGACTTAAAATTTCTCATGTAAACAACATTGTAAAAACACTGCGTAATGCTGATCTCTCACAATAACTGTTTTTAACGTTTTTTTTTACATTGTTTTAAACATAAGAGAAGCCTACGATTGAAAATTAGAGGAAATTTTAGTTTTAGTTTATTTTTAAATAGATTCAAAAGTGAAGAATATATATTGTAGGCTGGAGAGCACTTTAAAAAAAACGTAACACTTGTTTCCCGCTCTTCTATGCTGTGTTTGTGTTTTTTGCAAGGGTCTAGTGCGCACCATTCTTCTTAAACTTCTCTACTTAATTAGTTTTCCCGTCTTAGGTTATTTGTAACATGTGATTTCAATTTTAATTTAAACACATTTAGTTTTATTTGCTCTCATGAAATCATTTGCCGTAACGTCTACACCAGTACTCGGCCAATAATAATAATTTTGGTTTATTGTTTATTTACACAAACCGCTTGAGTAGCTTTGCACGTTATTTTAGAAAAGGCGAGGGATTAATTCTTTTTTAAAAAAGTCTTCTATAAGTTTTGTATTATAACTATTTGCTTAACTGACTGAAATGCCCCCCTCCCTTTTTTTCACCGCTCCATGAGCTTACACATTGATCTCCTCCCCCCCCCCTGCACGAGCTGTTCATCGTTGCTGAAGCCAGGCAAGTCTAGGCAACCAACCAGTTTATCTTGGGGTTTGGGTTGGGGGGGGGGTTAAGAACTACAAAATTTCTCGTCTTACCACATTTTATCTATCTTTTGTCACTTGTTATTTAAAAACTCTGACAATACAGAAAAAAAGATTAACCGTAGTCGCCGTAGACGTGGTTGCTCAACTGAGATAACGGCGTGGGAATAGTTAAGTCCAGTCCTAGTTTGCCCATGTTTGACGGCGTTAGCTTCAAACTGCGATTGATACCACCTTTCAACGCCCGCACACATTTAGTAACGCAACTTACGATCCTGAAATAAAATAATAGTAAAAATGAGTGACGCTTAATTTCTAGAGTCTGGGCGGATTTCTTTACAGTCTCCAGACGTAATAAAGAAGAAAAAAAAGCCGATTGGATATTTGACAGACAAGTCAGAGGCTGTATCCAGGAAAGGAAATGAAAGAGATTGCGCATAATTTGTTCTAATTTAAAAGAGTTATGAGTTTGAGCTCAAAGTGGCAGCCCAGAACTCCATGGAGACTAGAAATGTATAGGGTGTTAAATCTGCAATATACGTGATATACACCAGAGTGCTCACAATTGTTTGGGTGGTCGGTGTTAACGAAGTCTCTGATCACTGTTGAGATTTCTGCACATCATTTTGACCATGACGGAGCTATGAACGCATTACGTTATTTTAATCGTTGCATAGATAACATTTGATGAAATCATTGCATAGATATCTATCTAAATCATTGCATAGATAATTTATTAAAGACATTACATTGATAAATATTAAAATTTGAATTAATGCATATATAACTGTTATAGTCATTGCAGAAGTAACTATTACAAATAATTGCATAGATAACTATTAAAATCATTGCATAGGTAACTATTTAAGTTGATGTATAGATGACGATTACAAGCATTGCAAAGACAAATATTTAAAGTAAAGCATATACAACTTTTTAAATCATAGCATATGTGACTATTTAAATCATTGAATAAATAACTTTTCAAATCATATCATAGAAAACTATTTAAATCAATCATTGATGACTATTTCAATAATTGTCTATATAACCATTCAAATCAATGTTGTATTCACAAGCTCGTATTTGTTTAACCTTTCACTTGATAGTCGTTATTGATGTAAAAACAACCCTTATCACCATCATCTTCTTGGCGCTACAGCCCATGCAGGGTCTTGACCTGCTCAATAACGCCCCTCCCCCCTCCCCAGTAAGAACTATCTATGGTCTGCCACCCCTATGCCCGGACCTCAAGTATCTCTCGGTCCTTGTAAAATGACCCTTCTGTTGGCATTAATTATTTATTGAATACATTCGTGGTTCCTATGATATCAATGTCGCCTTTTCGTGTGTGTTATATTCACGGTTAACCTTTTATTTTGTTGGCATCCTACCGTCTCGCGACAAGAAGGTGCATCACCTTTGCATTTGGTTGCATTTCCTCGTGTGGCTGAGCAGTCCTATCGTTAAGTGAAAGTCTTTTATTTAAAGGCGGCTGGATAGCGAAGTCAATAGTGCGCTCGCCTCACAAGCTGAGGGGCGTGGGATCTAGCCCACGTTACAGCCACATTAAAGTAAGACTAACGCCAAGAAAGTCCTCCGCCGACAAGCCCCTAGTAAGTTCTAATGGAAACGTAGGGGGCTACGACCATCGGTTATGGGACTTTAAATGCTACTTTGGGTGAGTCAATAACAGGAAAGTCCCTTCTCTCCCCCTCCAACAGTCAACCCCGACACTAGTCAATAGGCCTTTATATATCATAGCTGAAACTGTTAATATAGACAGACATCCGGTGTAGTCATTTGGAAAATAAAAATTCATTTAAATATTTATCAAGTATCCTTTTATCCTGTAAAGGTGTATCTGGAAAGTTTGGGTATTTTTTTAAATATGTTATTTATTTCAATTTTTTTTTGTTTTCCTAGTTACGTAGTCTATTCTTGTTTCGTTTTTTTTGTTATTGTGTTTTTAACGTTAACCAGGGGGAAAACTTGTTTACAACTTTATTATACTTAGGCAATTTTTAAATGTATGGATGTGTAAGTTGAAAAGTATTGTTTTTAAGAAGACCGTGTCTAAGAATAGTCACATTACGTAATTCGATATGACGTTTTCCGGCCTGAGCATTGAGAAAACCTATTATACACGCAACTAACGAGCGTCCTTGAACTGTCTGCGTAGTTAGTTTCCTTATGTACTGCTGTCCGCCCTTAGCTTTGAAACAAATGAGCGCACTTTGAGACACCAAATAAATGATGGTGTTTGGTGCTGGGTATTTTCAGGTTTGATTTATTATGTGATGTATCTTTCTTAGTCTTTCGGTTGAATTAATGGCAATTTTGTATTTGGTCGTAAATGCGATTTTATGAAAGAAAAAAAACTGTTGATAAAAACAACCAAATTTTCATTTAATATTTATTATTCCACTTCTGCTAGTTTGTTTGTTTTTTTGTTGTTTGTTTGTAGTTTATTAATTCTGTAAATGGTAAAAAGACAAAAAAACAACAACAACGAAGGACGAACCTTATACCTGTTTAAACCACAGTTTATGTGTTTGGGTAAACATAGCGTATATTATGGGATCTGCCACAACACAGATACAATTCGACACAACACGAAATCTACTACATCTCATCTGAGCTCACCGCTTCACTTTTAGAGAACCGCTGGAGAAGTGAGTCGGTGGTCTGATATGGTGGTAAGTGGGTGATTTAGGTTTGATTCGCTTCGGAAAGTTGGTAAAAATTTTGGAAACATTTAGAGAACCACAGTACATCCAATGAGCCGGTGGTCATGTGTGACAACAACGGCAATAATTACGCTACAATTTGAAACTCTATTCCCCAGCATTTGCACGCTACAGAAACCGATGTAGTGTCGAGCACGTCGGGTAAAGTAAAAAACCAGCGAGATAAAAATAAACAACCCCGTAAAAACAAAGTTTTTGACTATAAATCCCTTATATATGAGACATAACTAAAAGTATTGATTATGTTCAAAAGGTACAAACATTTACAGACTGAAACCGAAATTATCTCCCTTGGCTTTAAAACTAGGTCAACTCTAGCAGACGACGACTAAACATTCTAAATAGTGATTTATTTAGATAAACTAAAATGCATTAATTTAATTACGGTACGATCGATCGATCTGAAATTTTGATACGATGCATTGTTAGGTGAGATGGGTCCGTGTGCCAAATTTGAGCTCGATGGCTTCACTGGAAGTGGGTCATTTTCGACTTTTGTTTTTCCGCTGGCGGACGGGCGTCGCGGACGGGCGCGACGAACGACGATTGAGACGGCGGTGAAGCTAATATAAGGGATTTGAAAATACTGCATTGACCAACGGAATTTTGGGACGTTTCGCTTGAGTTGTTCATTGTTGCTTGATTTAAGAGTAAATCAGAAGTTTTCAAATTGTTATTTTGTTTCCTTCTTGCACTTTAGAGGATAATCCTTCTACTGGCATTTCCATCTCGGGGATGGCTTGAGAAATAACTAATGCTTGACATTTTTCTTTCGGCCTGTTCAGGTCTCCAAGTGTTGTATTCACCTCACTTAGATTGACGTATTTGTCAGCGTCTTCTTCATGTGATGAAGGGGGGTATAGGGCAGCTCAGGTCTGCTATGTAATCATTTGGCTGGGTAAAGACGTAAGCTCTCTTCCCCAGGATTTTAAAAGCATTCCCTTTTTGAAAAAAAAATCATTCTGTGTTGGTCAATAATTTAAGCGTAACATTTTACGACAATAAATTTTAAATTTACATAATTAAAAAAAAATTATTTTAAAGTAAAAATGATGCAACAATACAAAATAATAACACATTTCTTTGCAAATACTATATGTTTGGAAAATGTGTACGTAAAGCAATCTATTGGAATAAAACTTTGATGTTTTATGTTTTCTATTTGTAGGTTATATGTTCATATACATTTTTGAAAAGGTTAAATTATTTGTACCCTTTGAGCGTTATCGCAAAAGAACTTTTTTTTAAATTAGAATTTTGTAAAGTTTTTTTTTAAATGTGCATTTTAACAATTTTATTCTTTTTTTAGAAAACTAGAAATCGTATAGTGTCCCCAGGTGATATGAAATAAATACAGACTATCGTCGTTTCGTTTACTGAATTGAAAATGTCTGCAATAATTATTTTCTTTCATTGACAGCTGATGGGGAGATGACAGAAAAAACAGTGGTCCCAGTGCTACTTGACGGAGATGAATCCGTTATGGAATTCATTGACGGAGCAGATGTAAGTTGACATAAAACAAACATAAAATTAATTCGATGTTATTTTATACTCCCCGGTTACAGTCGTAGGTGTCATTAATGGATGTGATGTTAGTTGACGTTAAAAAAAAACGTTAAATTTAAGAGCCGGTGTTATTTTCACCCTCACTGTTGGGATCGTAGTTTTTATTGATGGAGCTGATTTAAATTTACATAAAAACAACGTTAAATTAAGCCCGTGTATTTTCACCTACTCTGTTATTGTCACACATTCTATTGTTGGAGCATATATAAGTTGGCATGCAACATTGCTGCAGTTAACTGAATCTACTTTTGTAAACTTGCACTTAAATGTATCATCGGGTTGGCCTTTGTTCTCTGCGGATCAGTAACTCTATAACCTAATTTCTCAATATTGATCTTTCATGTGTTTTCGAGAACTAAACTATCTGCCAAAATTATTTTATTTTAAATTTCAATGTAAACTGACCTCAGGTAATTATAGAAGGATACACAAGTGTAACATGGGTAATTGTAAGAGGTTAATGATCTGCGGGAATCTGGTACTTATAATGTAAGAATCTTTGATTCCTTCGCCTGATTAATATTGTAAGAACAAGCTGAGACAAGATCAAGTAATCTTAGGATTTCTAGGAAATTGATGTCCAACGGATGATTTTCCAAGAAGCTAACGATTACATTACACTGTAATCAGTTTTTCAGGCGCGTACAAAGAATATCTGAATATCAAAGTAGCATTGCATGCGAGTAGTTTGAGGCCAATTTAAACTATCACTGTGGAACGTATTGACCGAATTCTCCTTCTAAAAACTTATGTCCCTAGTCCCTTTATCTGTAAAATTGATGGGAAATTTAAAAAAACTTAAAAAAACAAAATGTTGACTATAAATCCTTTATGTACTAGACGTAACTAAAAGAATGTTCATTATAATACGCAGCGCAAGACCATCCAAAAATGCAAATTTGTAGTTGTGTCGTAAAACATGTTTAACATAATGCGCACCGATCACGAATATGTTTATAAAAAGTGTTGTCAATAAAATACGCACCTTATTGCGCGACAGAAAGGTTGTTCAAAGTAATACGCACCGCGACACTCTATCTCAAAGAATAACATGATACATAGGAATAAATAAAATAATCTAAAAATTCAATAATTTAATTACAGTACATGCGATCGATCTGAAATTTCAATACATAGTTTTTGTCATCGTCACCAAACGGCCTGCTAAATTTCAGATCGCTAGCTTACGAGGAAGTGGTTTAAAAATCGATCCAAAGTTTTGGCGACCGACAATCAAGCAAGCAATCAAGGGTTCAAACAGACACCACGAGTTAATATAAAGGATTTAATTTTAAAAAACGTAAAAAACCAAGTTTTTTACTATAAATCCTTTATGTACGAGAAGTAACTAAAAGAATGTTCATTATAATACGCAGCGCAAGACCATCCAAAAATACAAAATTGTAGTTGTGTCGTAAAACATGTTATAATATAATGCGCACCGATCAGGAATATGTTTATAAAAAGTGTTGTCAATAAAATACGCACCTTGTTGCGCGACAGAAAGGTTGTTCAATATAATACGCACCGCGACACTCTATCTCAAAAAATAACATGATACATAGGAATAAATAAAATAATCTAAAAAATCAATAATTTAATTACGGTACATGCAATCGATCTGAAATTTTGATACATTGTTTTTATCATCGGTACGAAACTGCCTGCAAAAATTTCAGCTCGCTAGCTTACGAGGAAGTGGGTTAAAAATCGATCCAAAGTTTTGGCGACAGACAAGCAAGCAAGCCAGTCAGCACCAGACACCACGAGTTAATATAAAGGATTTAATAAAAACAAACCCGTAAAAAACCAAGTTTTTGACTATATAATCCTTTATGTACGAGAAGTAACTAAAAGAATGTTCATTATAATACGCAGCGCCAGACCATCCAGAAATACAAAATTGCAGTTGTGTCGTAAAACATGTTTAATATAATGCGCACCGATCAGGAATATGTTTATAAAAAGAGCTGTCAATAAAATACGCACCTTATTGCGCGACAGAAAGGTTGTTCAATATAATACGCACCGCGACGCTCTATCTCAAAAAATAGCATGATACATAGGAATAAATAAAATAATCTAAAAAATCAATAATTTAATTACGGTACATGCGATCGATCTGAAATTTTGATACATTGTTTTTATCATCGGTACGAAACTGCCTGCAAAATTTCAGCTCGCTATCTTGCGAGCAAGTGGGTTAAAAATCGATCAAAAGTTTTGGCGACAAGCAAGCAAGCAAGCAAGGTCCGCCGCAGACACCACGAGTTAATATAAAGGATTTAATAAGAAAAACCCGTAAAAAACCAAGTTTTTGACTATAAATCCTTTATGTACGAGAAGTAATTAAAAGAATGTTCATTATAATACGCAGCGCCAGACCATCCAGAAATACAAAATTGCAGTTGTGTCGTAAAACATGTTTAATATAATGCGCACCGATCAGGAATATGTTTATAAAAAGAGCTGTCAATAAAATACGCACCTTATTGCGCGACAGAAAGGTTGTTCAATATAATACGCACCGCGACGCTCTATCTCAAAAAATAGCATGATACATAGGAATAAATAAAATAATCTAAAAAATCAATAATTTAATTACGGTACATGCGATCGATCTGAAATTTTGATACATTGTTTTTATCATCGGTACGAAACTGCCTGCAAAATTTCAGCTCGCTATCTTGCGAGCAAGTGAGTTAAAAATCGATCAAAAGTTTTGGCGACAAGCAAGCAAGCAAGCAAGCAAGCAAGGTCGGTCGGTCGGCCGCAGACACCACGAGTTAATATAAAGGATTTAAAAATACCTTTTATTTCATATACGTGGTTCAACGGTATATGTGTTCTAACTCAATGGTATCGCTGTTACTGACTCAACGGTATCGGTGTGACTCATTCAATGGTATCGTGTTGCTGTCTGAACGATTTCGGTTCTACTGACTCCGCGGTATCGGCGTGACTCATTCAATGGTATCGTGTTGCTGTCTCAACGATATCGGTTTTACTGGCTCAACGGTATCGGGTGACTCATTCAATGGTATCGTGTTGCTGTCTCAACGATATCTGTTTTACCGACTCCGCGGTATCGGCGTGACTCATTCAATGGTATCGTGTTGCTGTCTCAACGATCTCGGTTTTACTGACACAACGGTATCGATGCTACGAAACTCAACTCGCATCTATTTCTTCAGGCGTATCAAATGGACGACATTAATGTGGACGCTTACATCGTCGTGTTCTCCATAGTGGACAGGAACTCGTTCGTGGTGGCCAAGGACTTGTCGCGCCAGCTGAGGGTGAACCTGGGGACCGACCGCGCCATCATCTTGGTGGGGAACAAGTCGGACCTGGTCCGCAAGAGGCAGGTCACGATAGACGGTGAGTGGGTCTGAGTGTAATGTCATGAGTGTAGAGTCACGGTCTGAACGAGTTTAGATGGTGAATGGGTCTGATGGTAATGTCATGAGTGTAGAGTCACGGTATGAACGAGTTTAGACGGTGAGTGGGTCTGAGTGTAGAAGTCACGGTCTGAACATGTTTAGAAGGTGAGTGGGTCTGAATGTTGAGTCACGGTCTGAACGAGTTTAGACTGTGAGTGGGTCTGAGTGTAGAAGTCATGGTCTGAACATGTTTAGAAGGTGAGTGGGTCTGAATGTTGAGTCACGGTCTGAACGAGTTTAGACTGTGAGTGGGTCTGAGTGTAGAAGTCATGGTCTGAACATGTTTAGAAGGTGAGTGGGTCTGAATGTTGAGTCACGGTCTGAACGAGTTTAGACGGTGAGTGGGTCTGAGTGTAGACTCACGGTCTGAGCTAGTTTAGACTGTGAGTGGGTCTGAGTGTAGACTCACGATCTGAACGAGTTTAGACTGTGAGTGGGTCTGAGTGTAGACTCACGGTCTGAACGAGTTTAGACTGTGAGTGGGTCTGAGTGTAGAGTCACGGTCTGAACGAGTTTAGACTGTGAGTGGGTCTGAGTGTAGAGTCACGGTCTGAACGAGTTTAGACTGTGAGTGGGTCTGAGTGTAGAGTCACGGTCTAAACGAGTTTAGACGGTGAGTGGGTCTGAGTGTAATGTCATGAGTGTAGAGTCATTGTCTGAACGAGTTTAGACGGTGAGTGGGTCTGAGTGTACTGTCATGAGTGTAGAGTCACGGTATGAACGAGTTTAGACGGTGAGTGGGTCTGAGTGTAGAAGTCACGGTCTGAACATGTTTAGAAGGTGAGTGGGTCTGAATGTTGAGTCACGGTCTGAACGAGTTTAGACTGTGAGTGGGTCTGAGTGTAGAAGTCATGGTCTGAACATGTTTAGAAGGTGAGTGGGTCTGAATGTTGAGTCACGGTCTGAACGAGTTTAGACTGTGAGTGGGTCTGAGTGTAGAAGTCATGGTCTGAACATGTTTAGAAGGTGAGTGGGTCTGAATGTTGAGTCACGGTCTGAACGAGTTTAGACGGTGAGAGGGTCTGAGTGTAGACTCACGGTCTGAACGAGTATAGACTGTGAGTGGGTCTGAGTGTAGACTCACGATCTGAACGAGTTTAGACTGTGAGTGGGTCTGAGTGTAGAGTCACGATCTGAACGAGTTTAGACTGTGAGTGGGTCTGAATGTAGACTCACGGTCTGAACGAGTTTAGACTGTGAGTGGGTCTGATTGTAGAGTCACAGTCTGAACGAGTTTAGACTGTGAGTGGGTCTGAGTGTAGAGTCACGGTCTGAACAAATTTAGACGGTGAGTGGGTCTGAGTGTACTGTCATGAGTGTAGAGTCACAGTCTGAACGAATTTAGACGGTGAGTGGGTCTGAATGTAGAGTCAGGGTCTGAACAATATTATACATTGTTGTGCGGCATATTTTGTTTAGTTGGATTTTATTGGGAAAAATCGTGCGGTAGATTGTAGGATATATATTGTGGGGCTGATTGTGGGGGTAGATTGTGGGGCAGATTTTTTTGGTTAGATTGTGGTATGGGGACTGCGTGTTGAGGGAGGGGTGTGCTAAAAGGCTGACATAAACACCTCTCATTAAAGGTGAACCCTTTATTGTTAAGTCTATTTAAGAAATAGTAACATATACAAACAAATATCCATACACTTTTTTCCTGTACATTTTGAATTATTTTTAAACTCACTTTAAACTATGATCTTACCACACTGAGACATTACTTTGTGATTTGGTGAAAAGGTTATAGATATAATTAAATGTATTCTTGAAATTATTTAGAGTTAGAAACACATATTATGTTTTCTTTAACACGATAACTCCTTTAAGATCAGTGCGTGTGGGTGTCCTTTGTTTCAATTTAAATGTAAATATAGATTTAATAGATCTTGACAGCAAAGGATTTTTATTTTAAGGATGCTTCTTGCCTGAACTATTTTAAGACTGGCGACAGATGCAAAAAAAAAGCAGGACAAAAGAAAAATGTGTTTACTAAGAGAAAATAAAAATTGCCGAAACTCTGCTTGTTATTCTCGTCTCCAACATTTACATTTAGACGGACTCGTGGTCGTGCACTTTAACTCGATCCCCCAAAGATTGAACTCTTTAAATAGCATCATTTCACGTGTTTCGCATCTAGATTTGGATATCATTTCGTTTTTTTTTGTGTTAAATATTAATTTTACGAGGTATGAACTTCGACACTCGTGATATAATCATTCCGTTAAGATATTAATAAATTTATAAATTTACTTTTTTTTTGGTGCCAAAATCTTTACGATGGGTGGCTCTCAATTGAGTTCGTTAAATAGATTTTCAGTGGGGTTCATAAACGTACCACTGCATACTTTTGAAAAATGATATATGACCGACGCCGCGCAGCAGTTTAGACTTACCACACAGCAAAAATAAATAAGGATAAGATAATATCTGTGTTTGTGTGGTGTGAAATTTAGCAAAAATAAAATGGATGCTGTGCAGGCTTTGCATACAAGTTTGTTATTTTGCACATGGACCAACAAACATTAGATGGAGCATTGATTTCGATTAAAAAAAATAATAATAATTTTTAAAAAAAGGAAAGAATGAAAAAATATATGAAGGTCGTTTATTGACATCTGTTATTCCCCTTGACATGACTGGGGATGGGTTTGTTTTCATGTCTGCATTGGGCATAAACAACCAGGTTCTCTGGGGTTTACACTCTAGGCTCGTTGTCACAAAAGGACACAAACAACCAGGTTCTCTGGGGTTTACACTCTAGGCTCGATGTCACAAAAGGACACAAACAACCAGGTTCTCTGGGGTTTATACTCTAGGCTCGTTGTCACAAAAGGACACAAACAACCAGGTTCTCTGGGGTTTACACTCTAGGCTCGTTGTCACAAAAGGACACAAACAACCAGGTTCTCTGGGGTTTACACTCTAGGCTCGTTGTCACAAAAGGACACAAACAACCAGGTTCTCTGGGGTTTACACTCTAGGCTCGTTGTCACAAAAGGACACAAACAACCAGGTTCTCTGGGGTTTACACTCTAGGCTCTAAGATCGTTGTCACAAAAGGACACAAACAACCAGGTTCTCTGGGGTTTACACTCTAGGCTCGTTGTCACAAAAGGACACAAACAACCAGGTTCTCTGGGGTTTACACTCTAGGCTCGCTGTCACAAAAGGACACAAACAACCAGGTTCTCTGTGGTTTACACTCTAGGCTCGTTGTCACAAAAGGACACAAACAACCAGGTTCTCTGGGGTTTACACTCTAGGCTCGCTGTCACAAAAGGACACAAACAACCAGGTTCTCTGTGGTTTACACTCTAGACTCGTTGTCACAAAAGGACACAAACAACCAGGTTCTCTGGGGTTTACACTCTAGGCTCGTTGTCACAAAAGGACACAAACAACCAGGTTCTCTGGGGTTTACACTCTAGGGTCGTTGTCACAAAAGGACACAAACAACCAGGTTCTCTGGGGTTTACACTCTAGGCTCGTTGTCACAAAAGGACACAAACAACCAGGTTCTCTGGGGTTTACACTCTAGGCTCGTTGTCACAAAAGGACACTAACAACCAGGTTCTTTGGGGTTTACACTCTAGGCTCGTTGTCACAAAAGGACACAAACAAACAGGTTCTCTAGGGTCACACCGTAGGCTCGTTGTCACAAAAGGACACAAACAAACAGGTTCTCTAGGGTCACACCGTAGGCTCGTTGTCACAAAAGGACACAAACAAACAGGTTCTTTTGGGGTTTACACTCTAGGCTCGTTGTCACAAAAGGACACAAACAACCAGGTTCTCTAAGATCACGCTCTAGCAATGTTCCCTCTAAGGTTCGTCTTATTCGGTACGCTTTTGTTTTGGGGCAACCAAAATCTCTAATGCGATGTTGTTCGCATTTTATTTTAAAAAATTTAATATAACCTTTTAACATAGGCGTCATTCTGGGAGGAGAGTGGAAGATACCTCTGCCTCTAACCTCCGTTTATCCTACTAACCTCTGTTTGGTTTTTAAATCCCTTATATTAACTTCACCGTCTTGTCTCTCTGTCTGTCGTGGGATCGCGGTCGGTCGGCCGAGCGGGCTGAAAAACAAAAGTAAAAATGACCCACTTTCCGTGATGCTATCGTGCTGATATTTTGCACAAAGACTTTTGTCACCTAAAAATGCATTGTATCAAAATTTCAGATGATCGAATGTACCGTAATTAAATTAATGCATCTTTAGTCTATCCCTATGTATCTTTATGTAGCCGTCTGCTAGAGTTGACCTCCACGGGTCACTGTTGTTCAATCCAGCCATCGATGACCACATCCCCGTGCTTTACAGCAAGGAGAGTTCAGTCACGTTCAGGCTGTAAATATTTGTCGCCATTTGAACATAATCAATACTTTTAGTTATATCTCATCAAAGGATTTATAGTCCAAAATATTTTTTTTACGTGTTGTTTCATTTGTTTACTTCAACAGACGCCATGCAGGTGGCCTCCACCTACTACTGCAAATACATCGAGACGTCGGCCGCCCTGAACCACAAGGTCGACGAGCTCGTGGTCGGGACCCTGACCCAGATCCGGCAACAGCTCCTGCCCCAGGGCGCCGCCCTCATGCCCCCGCCGCCCACCAAGTCCAGGAGCCGGACGCCCTCGCCCGTGTCGTTCTTCAACCGACTGTTTAAACGCAACGTCAAAGGATCGGCGTCATGCGAGGGGATCTTCATGAAGTGACCCCCCGAGGCCTGCAGATAAACTTACCTGAAGTCCTAAGAGAACGACAGCCACGTTGGAGGCGTTTGGGAGGGAGGAATTGATAGAGAGTTAAGCACTGATGCAGAACACGGACCGTCTCAAAGGTTGCATGCATGCCTGAGAAAGATGAGAGGAGAAAGGAAACTTCTCACAGAGTAGTTCCCTACTTAAAGGATGAAGTAACAAATTAATGGGATACTCCAACAAGAGACGGAATGTAATGCGGTAACAAAGTTGGCGAATACTGTTATTGCGAAAGATGTTATGGAAAAGTTTTTCTCCATGTGTAACTGTTGTTTAATTAATTTATTAAATGGCCCTTGAAGTAACACACACACACAATATATATATATTATATATATATATATATATATATGTATATATATATATATATATATATATATATATATATATATATAGATAGATAATGATTTAGGAGAATACGGAAGAGCTAATTGTATCTTAAAATTGAGATATCAGACTAACTTATTTCTACTCACTTTCTTTCCTGACGATATAATCAATGGCTTTTTATCTCACCTCACTTACATAGAGCGTAGTAGCTATCAATAAGTTTTTTTTTAAAAATAATTAATTAGGTTTTCTGCAAAGTCTGTTTCCCCCGCAATAGTTAAACACATAAATACATTATTATTTTGTTAAGATGTATTGCCGCCCAATAGTTATATATTTTATGTTTATTTTGTCTTCCTTTGGCCCACAGTTATTCTTGTCACGTTCAAAGCTTAATGGCTTCCCTCAGGTTTCTGTGTGTAAGTTGTTGCTGATCAAATGACGGTGGTGTTTAAGGGAAGCAATTGATTTATCTCCCCTGCCGGGGACGAGTCGTCTATTAGCAGAACAGGGAAACCAATGGTATAGTGATGGCTTATGGGTGAAAATAAATTGTGACTTGGTACGTAAAGGAAAAAATCTAAAAGTCTGTTAAAAATGGAAACGAAACAACATCTTCAAAATGGAAATTTTTGTAACTGACTTTACATGTCGTTTGTGCTTCTTGACAGTTTATTGAAATGACTTTAAGAAATAGAGTTGCAGATGGCTGTCTCAAAAAAAAACGGACACTGTGTATTAAAGTATTTAAATATTATTTTATTAAATATAAAATGTTCGGTATTGTATTTTTTTTCACTGGAAAATAACGATAATAATACCGGAAAGTCCGGTACAAAAACTGACATCTGCAGACCTATTAACAAACAAATGAAACAAGTAAACGCTATAACGGATATCTGAGATTTCATATTGAAAACTAATGTAACGATAGTTTGTTGACATTAATTTCATAGACATTGGAAATAAAAATCAAAATTAACTTATATATATATATATATATAATTTATCATTTACAAAAAAGACTTTTGGAGGATGGGGGCGTGTCCTAAACCTTACACAATATCACAATACAATATCAACAATAAGATGTAACAAAATCTCAACATACGTATACAGTAGCCATAACAATCAGTGTATTGATTGCGTGCCCTTTATAAGCAGAAGAAGAACATAAAGAAGAAGAGCCATCCAACATAAAATATTGGTCTTTTATTTTCGGCATCTCAATTCCTACATTCCCAAATCCACAACAACAATCAAATTACCAAAGAAAAATGTCTGCTATTTTACGGGCGTCCAATGGTTCGTGGGTGGGTAAAAATATATATTATATATATATTTTAAAAAAAGATAAAATCGAATTTTTTTTTAATATAAGAAAGGAATCCCCTTACTTCCTTCAGTAATCCTCGATTTAATACATTTCTCCCAGACGACGCGTGGGGCTTATTTCAATGTTACACTCAGTGGGCGTGGAGCATTAGAAAGGAAAATGGAGGGGAGGAAAAAAAATGAAAGTTAGCATCAGACTTTGGAGAAAGATGCAGTGATTTGTTGGGAAACTAGGTTACAAGGGGGATTTAGAGAGTAAGAGAGTTTCAAGGTGGCATTAAGTTGTAAGAAATTTTCAAGGTGGCATTTGGTTGTAAGAAATTTTCAAGGTGGCATTTGGTTGTAAGAAATTTTCAAGGTGGCATTTAGTTTTAAGATAGTTTCAGGGTGGCATTTAGTTGTAAGATAGTTTCAAGGTGGCATTTGGTTGTAAGAAAGTTTCAAGGTGGCATTTGGTTGTTTCAGTGTAAGAGTGTGGTCAGATAAGAACTGTTAAGATGTAAAGGAGTGTGGTAGCTTTGGGCTGTTTGGATGTAAGGGAGATGGCCATGAGCTAGTCAGGTGTGTGTTAGTAAACGAGGGTAGCCATTGGTTGTTTTGGTGTAAAGGGGGATGACATAAAGGATTGTTGGTCTTTAGTATGCAAGAAAAGGATATGAGTGGGGAGATGGAATATTATTAAGTTAATTAGAAATGGCATCAATTTCTTTTTAAAGTATAAATTTGCCTTTCGGGCAGCGATTTCATGTGGAAATTAAACACGTTATCTGTAGATATTACGCTATACTTACAACTAAATATTGGGATATTATTATCCACACACTCATTGCGACTTTCTGGATTTAGAAACCGAGAAGTCTCCATCAGTTATGTCTTACATTCTATTGTAACGTTACTACTTTGGGGTGTTCATTTTGTGTATACTTTCTTAGCGTCTTCAAATATAGCCTAGAATTTCTAATTACCACCACCCGCTTCTCCCTCGCGCCAACAAATAACAATCAGTTTTTTTTAAAAAAACCAGTTTAGATTGGATCCTTCACTCGCTTGATGAGTTGAATGACTTGAAGTAGCGTAAACAAAGACTGTTGAAAGCTTCGCATTGCCGGCTTGACAGAACTGTAATTAAATTGTAGAAACAAAGATCACTTGTGGTTTCCAATATTAAAAGTATCTGGCTTTTTTTTTAAAGAAGTATTTAATACAGAGAAGCTTTATTTGGCATGATTTGACAATCAATTTTTCTATTTTCAGTCCAATTCGTTTTGTTTGTCGGCTTCTCAGCCGAAGTGTTTTACCATTACGGGGAATAGAGGACGGATCCTCATCGAGGATCTACAATTGTTATACGTTTTTAAAAATAGTAACTCCACCGAACAATTGTTAAACTTTAAAAAAAGAAAGGGCACCTAAAACAGTTTAGGGAATCTTTGGAAGATATTTTGTTATATAATAAAATACATGTTTTCTTTGGATGAACTTTAAAGAAAAATATTTTTTTTACAAAGTTCTGTAATACCTTTTTCCAATCAAAATCCCTATTCTAAAATTTAAAAGTTCATCAGAAAATAATTAAATACATAATTTTTTGTTGACATTGACTTGTAACTACATAATAAATAACCCAAGTAAATTATTCTTCATTGTGGCCACGCATATTTGTGTTTTTAATGAAACTTGTAAAAAAAAATCTTGTCAACTTTGCTCTACTGAAATATTTCTTTGTTAAAGATTGAAAAATCATGTACAACTTTCAAAGAAATAAGCTTTCGACTGGGTCAGTACAGTAATTAACATATAATAAAAACAACAACAACAAACCAGGAAGATATACATTGAAAATTATTAATGTTGCTCCTTGTTTTGGAAACAAAAACAAATGTATTCTGTTACTTCCTGTCAGGAAATATCCATCATCACCCGAGTGTTTTTTCTTAACGCTTGTTCAACTCTTAGCACTCAAAGTTTATTTCCTCGACATTTTGAATGGTAATTTTTGTGTAACTGTTATTTAACATTAAAAAAAATTATTTTAAAAATTTAATTTAACTTCATAGAAAGTTTTAATTTTTAAATACATGAGTGGAAATAATCCCTGTAGCCTTAGATGTGCAACGCTCTTAGAATCTTAGAACATTTGACTAAACATATTCTGTTTACAACTTGCGCCCTTGAACTTTGGTTATAAACGGGTACGATGTCACAACAAAAGCATTTGAAATAAAAAAAAATTTAATCAACAAAGCCCTAATAAGATAAACTTATAATTGTGTGTTAACCTGGTACAGGATAAAATTATTTTTTTTAAATTTTATTTATTTTATTTATTTTATTTTTTTATTTTGCAAAATAGTCACCAGCTTGACAGGCGACAATGGCAATCGTCGTCTAGCTATGCTATGCAGATAACCACTGGTAAGAAACCAAACAACTATATAACTAAACGAATCACCGGTTATACGCCAGGGTATAGTTAAGTCCATCGAGAAAACGAACGGTATGATTCAGACTCTGCCCGCTGTTAATGACGTCATATTCCCGGCTAGCGTTTGTGGGACAAAAACAAGACCTGGCCAGATAGCCATGCCTGGTAATGCACGACGACCAAGACCCTGCTAGCTCCCCCTCCGAACCCCACCCCCTCATACAGCGCTCAAGTTTCTTGAGCCGCGATGCTATTTTTAGCGTCCTTATTCTAAACATAGCCTCGATGCCACGTCTCAGAAAACAGCCGGCTGTAAAGTTCCAATGTTTTTTTGTTCATTTCGTTGTTTTGTCATAACCGGATACAAACATATCCGATTAACATGGCGGGGTTCTAGAATTGTTGTATTTTGTAGAGATATGCCAGGGGGTCTATATTTTTTTTTAAGGTAGTGTAATACATACAGTGAGCGTGTTGTTTTATTTCATATAGATTCGCAACCAGAAAGGCGATTTTTAAAAAAAAACATTAATTAATATACCCAAATATAGTAAAGTTTTCAGTACCTCTTCAGTACCTCGTCATTTACATCCATTGGATCATCCTCATGTGATTATTTTATAGCCAAGAATCGGTGACGCGTCAAATTAATTCCCATTATATTAATCGCTGAACAAAACGGAATTGAAATCCAAAATTAACATTAGATGTAAATTAACGATGTAAAAAAATACAAAAGCTTTTCTAATCAGCAAAGTGAATTTTTTAATCAAGAAAACTTTATAAATATTTTTTTAATTATAACAATCATCCCTTACATTTTAAAAAAATGTATTACTGTGAATGTCATGCTTATAAGGTTAAAAATCTATGAGTTAAGTCGGAGAGAGTATAAATATAGTATACTATTTAAGGAAACAAGTGGAATGAATGTAGTAAAGGCTTTTATTTCCTTTCTCGTAACATTTATGTGCCGTATGTCCTAAAAAATATGTATCATTTTCTAACTTTTACGCCATTCCCAAGCGAATCTTTGAATACACTTCTTGTTAACAGACTGCAATATATATCATCAATTGTTGAAATGTCACGGTGTTGTTCTGTTGAGTCGGTCATTAACAATAAGGTGTCATCTGTATACATGTATATATATATATATATATTCATAATGTGCATGTTATTTATGATCCGTTCCTATAGAAGCGCCTTACAGAGGTGTGTATAGCTTCACCTTGTAGACGCGTTTCAGTCTGTAGACATTGTGTGTCCACCAGCTAAAGCTACGCCTTAGACATCTGTTTAAAATAGTGAAATTAAGTAATACTTGTAATTGTTATTCTCATGTTATAGCTGAACCTCATGGGCGTATTTCGAAGTCATATATCATCTTTTCATCAAAACCCACGAAACAAAATAAATTTTGTCATGGCAACGCCTCATCGCAAATCTAATAATTGTCTTATTGCATATTCTCATCTCATATTGTTATCTTATCTTCTGTCTCGTTATAAGGTCTTATCACCTCATCAAATTTTTGGCTTGCTATACAATGTGTCAAGTTATATTTAAATTTGTTGTAATAGCGTTAATTTATCAAATAAATGTTGGAACAAAAATAATTTTGAATTAAATTATTGTTATTATTATTATTTTAGTTTAAGTTATAAATATGAAACAAACATGATTATGTACAGGCATGTATAAAGTTATATGTCAATATTTGTATCATCTTGTTATTACTGTGTTACTCTTGTTGATATGTACATTAAACTCTAGACATTTACACGTTTAGTCAAGGGTTCGCATTCCGAAGGGCAAAAAAATGTCTAAAGCCCGATCAGCGAAATTGAAAATTAAGGTGAGAATAACAACATAGGCTTCGATTGAAATTATTTTTTGTTGGTTGTGTAAACTTCCGAATTCCAAACGCTAAAGAAATTGACTTGAGAAAGATGACTCCATATAGAGCATGATGTTCAGCTAGTCCAAAAATATGCGGACGTTCATCTACACAATAAAATAAACAACCTTATAGGCACACATTTTAATAGTGTCTATTTGAAATGTTCCTTTTGATAGAAGTTTAAAGGGATAAAGAAACATAAATTTCGTGAAGAATAACATAGATGACACATGTAACACCTTGCTTTGTGTTGTCAGGGAGAAACACTGCCATTCTTATTCATGTAATCGAACTTTCCAAAGTCGTAGTTTTAAGCTATGATTTATTTTAGGCATAGCTACAAAACTCTCCACACACATCTACTATATAAAGATTCATTAAAACATAAAATTAGCGACTAATATACAAAGAAATATTGAAAGGTAAATCTCTAGACGACACAAAGCTCCATGGTGAGGATCCTTATAATCAGATGTTCAAATATTCCCCTTTGCCACCACATATGCTGTTCCTTTATCTATAGGTAATGAAATGGAATAATGACATTTACATTTTAAAGAATATTGGCATTGAACAGAAAAAAAATACTTTGTTATAAAGGATTACAAAAATAGAAAATGATTTTTTTTTAGCTGTTGAAAACTACTAATTTCTTATAGCTTTAGGAGATAATGAGAATATGGCGCAACTTTCCTGGACCCATCTGTTGGTTAGGTGCAACTGCCGTGAACGAATTGGATTGTGATTCATTGGTTTTCTTGTAATGTATATAACAATCAACAAAAAAAAGTATCGCATCAAGTTTTATTATAGTAGATTTTGGCCCGTGTTACATACCCCATCCATGGCATTTTGTTGATGTCAGGAGAGCTAGATTATCTTTAACATGTTGTTTATGTATATAGACTTTGTGTAGAAACTGAGAATAAAACAGCTTCGTTGACTAAAGTCTTTAGCTTCCAATATTTTATTTTTTTTATCATTGCACTCAATTCTTGTTGTATCAAATATTATTTTATGGAAAATATTACAAACATTCAACCCACAAATTCGAGGCACCATATGAGGAAAGATTCTCCAGCCGTCCAACAATCATTCAAAAGATTTCACCTCAAGACAATCACTTCAACTTTTCTATTCTCTAAAATACTTGCTCGGCTGCTTTCAACGTAACATGCCTTCATACTTCCACTTTGCAGCCCAAAAGAATTCAAGGGATTAATGTTAACTTTTGATGTAGAGAATTTCAAGAGACTACTATGGGAGAATGTCATTTAATACAAAAGATTTATCGTGTCCACCTGAATGGCAAGGCTTTAAATGTTAACCCAGCGAAGGTTTATAATGAGTAATGAACAGAGATGAGATACGAGCTTCATAACTTCACGTTAGTTTCACAGAATTCAAATGTATGATTTTCGTTAAAAGTATTTTATTTTTTAAAGGACGGATAAAATTTGGTTCCTGTATTTAATGTGCAAGCAAGTCCCCCAAAACTCTCTGTACCTCTGTCTGTCTGGCCCTCACTCCCCCCCCCCACTTTCTCTCTCTCTCTTTTATTTCTTCCTTCCTCTCCCCTTTCTTTCTAACGTCCTCCGAAGCCCATTGGAACCAACTCTCAAATATATTTAAGGAAATGGTAAGGCAATGACATTTAGTCAAGCCTACAGAGAAATCGTAGAGAATGAATGCGAGCAGTTGTGCCATCATTAGATTACTTGAAGTGATGGAGGGAAGGGGTCCTGAAATACAAGAAAGACTACTCTTTACGATGTTTGGTGGAGCACTTGGGTGGCCAAGCAAGCAAAACGCATCACCGAGTGTCTCACGGCTGTTATTGTGAAGTCTTTAAACCGATATTTGATTAGATTGAAACGACAGCATATTATTCAGAATCAATAGGAGCAGTGGAAATATATGTCTGACTCAGTAGGAGCAGTGGGCATATATCTCAGACTCACTAGGAGCAGTGGGCATATATCTCAGACTCAATAGCAGTGGGCATTTATATTTGACTCAATAAGAGCAGTGGGCATATATCACTGACTCAATAGAGGCAGTGGGCATATATCTCAGACTCAATAGGAGCAGTGGGCATATCTCTCTGACTCAATAGGAGCAGTGGGAATATATGTCTGACTTAATAGAAGCAGTGGGAATATATCTCTGACTCAATAGGAGCAGTGGGCATATATCTCTGACTCAATAGGAGCAGTGGGAATACATCTCTGACTCAATAGGAGCAGTGGGCATATATCTGTGACTCAATAGGAGCAGTGGGCATATCTCTCTGACTCAATAGGAGCAGTGGGAATATATGTCTGACTCAATAGGAGCAGTGGGAATATATCTCTGACTCAATAGGAGCAGTGGGCATATCTCTCTGACTCAATAGGAGCAGTGGGAATATATGTCTGACTCAATAGGAGCAGTGGGCATATATCTCTGACTCAATAGGAGCAGTGGGCATATATCTGTGACTCAATAGGAGCAATGGGCAAATATCTCTGAGTCAATAGGTGCAGTGGGCATACATTTCTGACTCAATAGGAGCAGTAGGCATATATCTCTGACTCAATAGGAGCAGTGGGCATATCTCTCTGACTCAATAGGAGCAGTGGGAATATATGTCTGACTCAATAGGAGCAGTGGGCATATATCTCTGACTCAATAGGAGCAGTGGGCATATATCTGTGACTCAATAGGAGCAATGGGCAAATATCTCTGAGTCAATAGGTGCAGTGGGCATACATTTCTGACTCAATAGGAGCATTGGGCATATATCTCTGACTAAATAGGAGCAGTAGGCATATATCTCTGACTCAATAGGAGCAGTGGGCATATATCCCTGACTAAATAGGAGCAGTAGGCATATATCTCTGACTCAATAGGAGCAGTGTGCGTATATCCCTGACTCTATAGGAGCAGTGGGCATATATCTCTGATTCATTAAGAAGCTCATGTATCATATACATAGGTTTGAATAATAAAAATATAATTGTCCATTGCGGAAACTTAAATGATGCCCTTCAGAAAGAAATCACTAAGAAATAGGTAAGAATACGTGATGTTTGCTGCAGAGAGATTTTTATGCCAGCTGCCAATGTAGTTATCTTCTGTCTCAAACTTCTCGTTGTGTAATGTGCACATTTATCTAAATGCGAGCTGAGAACGCTCCGTGAAGGGGGGAGTTCCTTAGCGACCCGGGGTGGCCTCGACGTGGCTCGGAGCACGAACAGGGTAGCGGAACTAACCGCAGCCCGAAACCAACAACTCGTGGCAGGCATTGCCGAAGTCCGGCTAGGCGTTAGGTGCTAGTCACATATGATTACAGTCGCTGTACGGATCTTAGGCAGAGCATTAGATGCAATGCCGGTGCTGAAAACCAAAGTACCCGTTGATGGTCGGGTTATTCCGAAGCGACCGTTTCGTCCCCCTTACTAGCAACACTTCAGTTAGCGGTACCGGCTTAGGGCCAGGAGCTTTCCGGGAAGACCCATGAAGAAACACTAGGCTCGGGGCTGCTGAGTTTCTTCCACATGTACGTTCATCTAACGGCGAAGATGGGGACGGTAACAATAGCGTCCTGGCACATTGTTTGCATCTGGATAATTGAATTAGGTTTTCTAAAAAAAGAAATATACGCTACTGTTTCTGTTATATTAAATAAACGTTTAAAGGACTAATCAGTTTGAATTTCTCCGAGTTCTTCCTTGATACTACATAAATGAAACATCGCACTTACATGCATCATCTAAGTTGGAGAAGCTTTTTTTTTAAATCAGAGAATTTATTTTAACATCAGTCGATGGAATTTTTCAGATAATCGCACAGTAGTGTGAGGCAATCTACATTTGTCGAGCCCATGAAACTTTTCAAAAAAAATTTTTGTAGCTATTTTTCTGACATAATTCAATAAAGGGAATGAAACCAAAAATCGTATCTTTTGCATTAAGAAGAGTTGCGTTTCTTTGTTCCTTAACAATGATATCTTTATACAGTTGGTTCTTTTTTCCAATTCTGTTTATTAGGGTTCCACGTTCATTAAACTGAACACCATGGCTCCTATTTTTAAAAAAAATTGAGATTTTGTGTATGCGTCTGTGACTACGATCCCTTGTTGGGCTGCTCATCAGAGTATTAGAGACTGGAGGTTACGGCACACGCGGCAATAGACACAAATGCGTCAATCGCTTTCGTCTCAACTGATCCCCATTGGAAGCCTGTTCCAGACACTAATTTTCCTTAGCATGAACGAGAGCTCTTGTTTTTATTACGAGCCTGTTTCGTATATCATGGACTCCTGTCTGTCTTCGTTTTTCAGATATATCGGCTAAACATCTCACTATCGTTTTACCATCGACCGTTAGCAGTAGCAGATACTTCATGTCAGGTTGGTTGATTTGAACATTGGTATGAATATCAAATAGTTCCAAAAATATTCCAAGGCTATTGCCTTTCGAGTGAAGTAAAAGTTTCACATATTTTTCTTATTGTTCTTTACAAAAAAAAAGTTAGATGGGACTTGACATTTGACATTAGCTTTTATTCACATCTTAATTAAAGTAAGTTCTTCATTTAGAAGGGGTGTAAAGTTGTTAAGCTGCAACGATTTCTATAAGATTCACTCAATGCGCAAGCAGCGGTTGTTGATTCTCATCTTTCATTAATGTTAAGCGGCCAGTTTACTTGTCCATGATATTAGCAGCACCATCGCAACAAAAGTTGTTAATTTTTCATTCGTGTAATAATGCGATTTAAGTATTTTTTGTTAGCATAAAACTATATAATTTGCAATTGTCACGCAAGTCAGCCAGTCTGTACTGACGCTACTAATTTTAGAAAGCAGGGAAAACCAAATTACTGCACCAAAGCATCAAAAGGTGTGCAAATTAAATATGTACTGTAAAAAAATATTATATGACGTAAATTGTTTTCGCTCATATTTTAATTTTTGAAAAGGGAACATTGTAAAAAGAGAATTAGATGATGGTTAATTATGAAATCAAAACATGAAGGGGGCGCCGCAGGCGCCCCGCAACCCCTATTATAAAATACTTTGTGTACATTTCAGAAAGTTTAATATTTCATATTTATCAAACAAGGACAAGTTAGTTGGGCTTTTGAAAAAGGTCGGCGCCGTAGGTGCCCTAAAAAAATTCATTAAAAAAAAATTAATAGATTTCAGCTGAAAACTTCCGTCATTTTTGACGGGTGTACGCTAGTTATATAATAAAGAACACGATACGAACAGTGCAGCTGTGTGCGCCGGGATACTGGATGAATCAACTCTCAAAATATAATGCCGCTATTTATTAGTACCGCCTTAAGCATACGCCATATTTAATTTGAAATTTGAAGTATTAAAACTGAATTTATTCGATAGCGTTATATATCCAATGGGAGATAACCTACCTAATAACTTTTAAGTTACCTTCTTTTTTTTGGTCATTCCCCTTAGTTTAAATTGTTGTTGTTGTTGAGCCTTCTCGTCCATGAGGGGCATCTACCGATCATCGTCGGCGTCTGCGATTCCTCCAAGGGCATAGGCCACCTACGAGAGACCTCCAGGCATCTCTATCCTGGGCCAGCTTCTCCAGGATCTTCCATTCATGGCCAATTCTCTTGATGTCTGCCTCCAATTCTCGGCGCCAAGTGTTTCTTGGACGGCCTCTTTTCCGCTTACCCTGTGGGTTCCATTTCAGGGCTTGCTTTGTTGTGTTAGGAGCAGGTTTCCTTAGTGTATGACTAATCCACCTCCACCGCTTCTGGAGGATCTCTTCCTCAATGGGCTTCTGTTTTGTCCGCTGCCACAGTTCCTGGTTGCTGATTTTGTCCAGTCAGTGAATTCTGAGAATCCTTCTTAAACAGTTGTTGATGAAGGACTGGATTCTGGTAAAGTTTACGGCCGTTGTTCTCCATGTCTCGGCTCCATATAGCAGCACAGGTTTTACCATAGCGTTAAAAATCCTTACTTTTAACTTGCTGCATAAGTTGTTAGAGACCCAAACATTCTTGAGTTGCTGGAAGGCTGCTCTTGCTTTTCCGATCCTTATTTTGACGTCCGCATCTGTACCACCTTGCTTATCTACCACGCTGCCAAGGTAAACAAAACTGTCCACCTCCTCAAGGGCTTCTCCTTCAAGCATAATGGGTGATGTACTGGTGGCATTAACCTTGAGGATTTTACTCTTCCCTTTGTGAATGTTGAGGCCCATGCTAGCAGAAGTGGCTGCGACAATGTTTGTTTTCTCCTGCATCTGTTGTTGGGTATGTGCAAGAAGGGCAAGATCATCAGCAAAGTCAAGATTATCAAGTTGATCCAACAATGTCCATTGGATACCATTCCTTTCATCCGTGTAGATGTTTTCATCACCCAGTCAATGACTAATAAGAACAGGAAGGGTGACAGCAAGCAACCTTGTCTCACACCAGTCTTCACCTAGACAGTATCTGTCACCTGCTGACCATGGACAACTCGGCAGTTTATCCCTTCGTACATGTTTCGGATTAAATCCGTAATCTTCTGTGGCACCCCGTAATGCCTTAGCAAACTCCACAAGGTTTGCCTGTCAACACTGTCGAAGGCTTTTTCATAGTCAACAAAGTTGACATAGAGCGGTAAGTTCCACTCTAGTGACTGCTCTAGAATGATGCGCAGTGTCGCTATCTGGTCCGTACAGGATCTGTTGGTTGCGAAAGCCAGCTTGTTCGTCCCGCAACAGAGGGTCTACAGCGTTTTTCATCCTGTTAAGTAGTACACTGTTGAAAACCTTTCCTGGGATGGACAGCAGGGTGATCCCTCTGTAGTTCGAGCAGGAGCTTAAGTCTCCCTTCTTTGGGATCTTGATAAGGTATCCCTCTTTCCAATCGGAAGGAACTTGCTCCTCTTCCCATATCTTCATAAACAGAGGGTGCAGCATTTCCACACTGGTTTCCAAGTCCGCCTTCAGTGCCTCTGCTGGGATGCCATCGGGCCCCGCAGCCTTTCCATTTCTGAGTTGTTTAATGGCCCTGCTAATCTCTTCTTTGGTGGGACTATTACAGTCAATTAGTAGGTCATTATCGGCTGGTTGAATATCTGGTGGATTCCTTGGTTCAGGCCTGTTTAGGAGCTCTTCAAAGTGCTCCTTCCATCTCCCTCTCTGTTGCTCCTCACTTGGTATGGTGTTTCCCATTTTGTCCTTTACTGGTCTCTCTACCTTGCTAAATTTCCCTGACAGCGTCTTAATGGTACCAAACAGTTCTCTCATGTTCCCCTGGTGAGCTGCATCCTCTGCTTATTTAGCAAGTTTATCAACAAATTCCTAATAGTTTAAATTACTATTAATAATATTATGTTTGTTATTATTATTTTAAAATGTATTGCATTATTAGTGGAAAATAATTATTTCAAATTAACATTATCAATGACCTTCCGATACGATACACATGTGTAATATAATATATATATATATATAATATTATTTGCCCGAAATTGATAAAGAAGTGGGTTAATTTTATAATGGAAATGCCTCTCCTATATTGATCTTGCGTGGCACGGATTTGAATTCATTAAGAACATTTCTTTTAAGTTTTAAGAATTCTGCTTTATTAACACAGATGAAATCAAAATTTTATATTTTGTTTTCTTCAATGAATTTACTTGGACGTCAGAACATTTTTTAAAAAAACATTTTGATCAAGTCAACAACCCATGAATGCTCAAAGTGGCGTGACTTTAAGGGGATAGCTATCTGTGGTGGAACGAACGATTTTTTTCATACCTTAAGAGTAAATACGGCTGTGATACGCTGCTTTAGACACCAAACCTCCTGCCCCCCCCCCACACACACACACATAAAAGAAGAAAAAACAACAACTGCGTATGGAATACCCCCAACCCCCACCCCGGCCCACTTATGCGAAAATGACCAAGGATCTCCTTGCATTCACCAACTCTTATAATTCTATTTTTGACGTCATTAAACTATTACAGTATATTATATACCGGAGAATAAATCCGTCATCTCGCGTTTAAGTCGACCCTGTGATTTGTTACTTGAAAAGTTTATAACTTCACATTTCTTCAACGATCGCTACGATAAACTCATGGCGTGTCAGCCATGTCGATTCGCTACACTCACATTAACATATGATCTGTTATATATAGGATAATTATAACATTTTCGGGTGTAATTAAACTATACTAACTTACTGTGCTGTCGTTAAATTATAAATATTTTTAAAAAAATATATTTTGCTGCACTTTAAATTTGAATGTTTTCCGCAATTTACTGCAAAATCGATTATTTCTTAAAAAAGCGCATACTTGTCATGAATTATTTTTAGCCTAATCTAAAAATCTAAAAGTGTTAGTTAATATTTTGTTGTTGGTTTTGATGCGATACATATATCAGGTTATTATATCTGAGCTTGAAAATATAGCATTAATCGTGTGGGGAAAAGTTATACAATTATTTAGGCGCGTGTAAGTCGACCCCCCCCCCTGATTTTACCTTGGAATATTGAAACAAATAAACATGACTTGTACTTGTAAGTATACGGTAATAACACTGACAAACAAAAATTACATGAATGTGGGTGTATCTAACTCTTTTAGAAAGGACTCACTTTTTTAATGAGCTATCTTGACACTATTTCGTTTTACGTCGGGCGACTGCTTGATTAATTTTTCCTCCGTCACGTGACCGCAGCTCCTTCTATAGAAAAATAATTTTCTCTTCCCTCTACAACCAATCTGGTGTCGAAAATGAACATTACGAGTGGAAGATCACAGAAATTGACTGAAATAATTTCCTAGCGTCAAACGTCTATCCGTCTAGGGAACTCGGGTTTCTGAGTGCCCTTTCCGTTAGATGAGTTGCTACCCAAGGTTGTCGTGACCCATCCAACCAAGGTTGTCGTGACCTATCCTACCAAAGTCGTCGTGTTTCATCCAACCAAGGTTGTTGTAACCTATCCTACCAAAGTCGTCTCGACCCATCCAAAAAAGCTTTCCGTGACCCATCCAACCGAGGCTCTCGTAGCCTATACTACCAAATGCGTTGCGACCCATCCAAACAAGGTTTTTGTGACACATCCAACAAAAGGTCGTCGTGGCCCATCCAACCAAAGTTGTCGTGACCCATCCAACAGGGGTTGCTGGTAATCTAATGAATGTTTTTGTTTTTGTTTGTGTCTTGTCTTTGGCTTTCTTAAAATTATTTACCTCCCAATACAACTCCGAAGTTTAAATTACTACCTCCCAATACAATTGAAATTTGAAGTATCATGTGAGTCAAGTATAAATTAAATCAAAATATACTACTCACTAAATGGGATCATTGTTGATTTTATTTTTGAAGACCCCGCAATACCCATTCCCCTCAAAATTAGGTCATCACTTTAACTATTATTTATATCTGTAAAGCCTCCCACCTCACACACTATTTTAAACGTTTTTTTTTGGACCCGCCGCCTATGATAAGAGGTTCTAAATATGTTTACTTGGGTAATTTCTCTTGATCCATGCCACCCTATTATTATTGTTAGCTATAGTTAATGAGCACCAGCGCGAACGCTCTCCAGATTCAATTTTTCAGACATGTCTGAGTTACTGGTCCTTGTCTGAGTTACTGGTCCTTTTCTGAGTTACTGGTCCTTGTCGGAGTTACTGGTCCTTGTCTGAGTTACTGGTCATTGTAGCAGTCAAAAACAATCGATGCTCGTAAACAGATGACATTTCGCTCCATACGTGGTATCGATGATAGCAAGATTTGTTTTTTATACTTTGCTTCAACATGACATTCATGGCGATAAAGCAGTGGATCCGCACAGCACGTATCGATACTGTAATCGCTCCTTTGGCAGTCATGATTTAGACTCTGCCAATAGTACGGGCCTCGCAAGCAAATAGGGGTGACTTCGTGAAATAAATCCAGTGCTGGTTTCAGGGACTGAGAAGAGATTTTTGACCCATGTAGGTTAAAACAGGAGACACCGAGAGGAAAAAAAACACACCTTATAAAAAAATAATAATTATGATAAAACTTTTTAAAGACTTTCTACAAAATATGAAATGAAACGTGAAACTATGGTAGAAAATAAAGCATTTTAAATTCTTGCCAACACTTTCTGCAAAGAATTTTAGGAATTATTTTCAGAAGTGCTGAAAGTTATTGTTTGACGGCATATAATTTGATTTGCTTTTAAATCTTTGTGTCCTGGAGTCAAATAAAACGTGTTGATGCAATCCCCTCAAATATCCCCTCCCAAAATCTCAAATCATAAGTCTGGCCTATAACTTTATAAACCAATGTCCAATAAAAAAATATCGAAGTGACATTATAATTTTTTATTGAAAATATTACGGTAATTAGTGAGCTCTTGTCAGGTTGGTGTTAATTTATAAACTAAATAACTAATAATACAATTCTGAGCATAGGTCTTTGTTCGATAAATCAAACATGTTTTTAAGAGCATTACTTATGTATATATGCATATATGTATATATATATATTTGAAAAATTAACGATCAATTTATCGTTAATTACGGTTAAAGCCAAATATTTAAATTTATGATGTCATAAGTAACACTTATTAAACGTTCTTGTTGAAAATCTAAATAACACTGGAATGTCTCCTTTATATGTCATCTTTTAACCAACTACGCAAAAAGACAAATGTGTTGACATTAATTTGTTCAAATGATGAGCGGGTCTGATTGACAATATCACCAGCCGAGCTGAACAATTATTCACATGGAACTGAGGTAACTGGTATGCACAAAACGGTCTTGGCAAGGAATGTAATTATCGGATATCGGTGTTCATTAATTTTCCACCATTGTAGAGGGTTAATGGATTCAGGAATTTTCATCTTCATTTTTTAACGCAGTAATTCATCAGAAGACCTGCCGCCATTTTCTGTCTCTGAGTCAGAATCCATTACTGCCATTAGCTTAATACGCTTTTCATTTGGTTTGATAAGTAGGCGAAGTGTTAGAAGTTAGAACCATGGTAGGCAAACGATTTCTCACAATGGATACAATAAACTTTATCAACATTTTGAATATTCCCGTCAATCAATAGTTTAAAACCAAAATGTTCGTGTAATCGTCAGAAATTTGTTATTATTTATCGGCCGCTTTTATTTATTTGTTTTACTTTTTTTTTACTTTTTGACTTCCAATAATTTGTAAGTGATGGGTCGATTAATCGTTAAAAAATAATTTAATCGTTAAAAACGTTAACGATTAATCGAGAAATTATTAGTTCATTTCCGCAGCCCTAATATATATATGACCGAAGTAAGAAGTCAAACTAAATAAACTCCAGTAAACAAATGTACAGTAAGTTTTGTAAATAAAATGTTTAGTCTGTAGCTGAAATATTAGGCGAGAGAAAAAGACTCGTCACAAATGTCGGGAATTTTCGGTAAAATCACATGACCCTATCATTGTGTTGAGTTTTAGAAGATCTATTTTACAATGAGAATACAAGGTTTTCACTCAATTTTCGGACTACGTTTATTTTTTTTTACTGTATGGGAATTCTCTGCCGTGACTATTTAAATACGGCATTACTAAAACTGTTCCTTCAGTCGTGTAGCAAAATGAAATAGTATTCAAGTAAGAGAATAATGGTTACAGTATTTATAGAGAAAACATTGGTTATAACAATTTTAAGTAATGATTAGAATGAAAAAAGCAAAGGTGCTCATATAAAGTAATATTTAATTTCAAAATTGTCAAAGACATACAAGTTATACAAAAATTTAAAAAAAATATTCAAACAAAATCAACAAATTATTATATAATGCAAAGATTGAGTAAACTTGCCTAATTGAATGTGTATCTTGTTCGCATTTACACCTCTTAACAAAGGGGCAGGGTTTTTTAATTTTTATTTACAGTTTATACACATTCTTTGGAGAGGCCATTAACAAGACACATCAATGTTTAATATTTCAATGTAAAACAAAACAACAACAATTACAACAAAACAGGACAGGTTTGTTTGATCTACAGGCATTAGAAGAGATTGCACGTCTCTTTTTCTCAGGAAGAGTCTTGACAGTGTCCACAGGTTATTTCCATCGGCACTGTCAAGTCTGTTTATGGCGATCATTTACTAAGTCGTACCTCGAAACCCCCATCCACATGTCGACATCTCTTTTTGGATACTGCTTGAAAGGTAAGTAAATAGCGTGATTTAATGGTATATATTTATTTAAGTCACTGAGATGGGGTCTACGAATAAAGGGAACAAGAAATCAAATCTTATTACATCTTATACTTATTATGGAAAAAAATTATCAGCAGTAAATAAAATAATAGACTATTAATACATAACAGTGGTGATTGTACGGTAAACCGGTTTAAGTTCGGAAATAGAGGAACTCGGAAAAACCATATTAACAATGAAGTATTATAAAACAAAGAAACGATAAGAAGTTTAAGTGATTATAAGTGAATTCATGAAATGACATCAGTGCTGTGTTGAAATGGGTTGAAAAATGAGGAGATATAATTTTATAAACACAAGCACACGTCTAAGTATGCACTGCTATACAAACACGTCTATAGAAAAGGTGTTGCGTTACAGATTAGACTGACTTGAGGAGTTAGGTTTAAATACATTGGAACAACTTGAGAGATTAGATGATGAAAATGAACGTTTTAGTATTATAGTGAAATTGGATAATGACACTGGGAAAAAGCGTTCACATTGAAATCTTTCTTTAAAACATTTGATATAAAAGAAATAATTTTCGGCCTGCCGAAAATACAGTTTGAAAAAATTGATATGTTTTATTTTTAATGTTTTTTTTTCTCGCTTAAGCAAATGTACAAGTACAAGTTAAACATATTTTATGAGCTAAAAACGGAAATAATTTGTAAACAAACGGTAAAATAAACACAATCTAATGAACTACGGATGGCAATGCCTTTAGGCTAACACTAAGAAAAATAAAGAACCACAATCTAATGACGTACGCATGGCTAAGCCTTTATTAGGCTAACACTAAAAAGAATAAAGAAAAATAATATACTGAGGACCTGAGTGCAATGCCCTAATGCTGACACTAAGAAGAACAGAAGCAAAATCTAATGAAGTACTTATGGCAATGCCTCGAGGATAACACTAAGAAAAATAAAGATAACACAATCTAATGAGGTATGCATGGCAACGACTTTAGGATAACACTAAGACAAAGCAGACACAGGACGAGGCCCTTTCACTGGGCGGAAATTGCTCTCATGCTGCATCAACTTAGGACTACAATCTGGGGGAGCTGAATGTGAAAATCAATCGACGCTGCCATTTTAGGAATCGGCCTTCAGGTATGGTGCCGTGCACCCCCCCTCCCCCACGAAGGTCCTTTTCGTAGACGTCCACAGTATCACTCAGATTTTTCTTGCCGAATTCGCCCGAGAGACTAATAACACGAAACTTCTCTTTAAAACATTTAAAATCCTACCAAAAAAAAACTTGCCTGGGATGACCTGGGTCCTCTTATACAAGCATTTTCTGAGGCGAAAAATTCGATTTTTTCCTTCCGACACAAGGTCAGGAAAACGATTATTTAAAAAAACATGTTATATCCCAACACCTCACCGGTGACAACAAAGACGCGCTTCTACAAGTAGGATTACTTTTGTTGGCAAACAATTTCTTTCCTCGGGTGAATTTTAAAAAATATATCATTTAAAAATGTGTTGCAGTCTATCATATACAAGTGAAACCTATTACGCATTCAGTCATTTAAAAGAAAACGACACTAATCAAATGAAGTTGAAAGAATAGTAAAGAGACCCTGTCGATGTTTTGTTAGTATTCATGATTTCTTAGTGATCAAACATAATTCATCATATTCGCTGTGTGCTAAAGAAGAAAAAAAAGTCAATTTTCATGTCAATGTACATATGAATTTTGCTGAATATCTATAATGAGAATATGTTAAGTGTTGTGGATCCACTTCTAGCCTTGGTTCCCAGCAAGGTTTAGTGATTACCTTTGTTGGTAATCGTACATTTTTGAAAAGTGAAAGCTTTGAAATGGTTCATGGAAATATTTTATTTATACAGGTTATATTACCATGGGTAATACATGCCCGTTTCAACTACCAAACTGTTCATTACTACCGAAAGATCTACACATAAAGTGAAAAATGGATTCGTTTTGGCGCCTACGGTGAAATAATGGTGTAATACAAAAACGTATATCACGAAATGGCTCTTTGAAATAGTATGGGCTATAATGCACTATTAAAATATATATAATCCCTTTACAAAGTAGCTACGCCATTAATAATTGATTAAATATTTATTTAAACTAGTTATCATACATTTAAATTGAAAGCAAAGTAGCAATTAGTTTTTCAGTGTTATATATACTACATAATATAACGAATTATTTTGTTGCTTTTTCATGAACGCTTCAAAATGATTTTATTAAATGTAATTTTGATTCCATATATTAAGTGTGTACTAGTATCTTTTAATGGACGAGGAAAAAAAAACAACAACTAAATTAGACACATAAATCTGTCTTTAAAACTGGAGATCATAGTATTGTTGTAAACAAATTATCAGTGTATTGTATAATATTTTAATATAAAAACTGACTTAATGTTCAAGCCAGTTGCTTATTGTCATAACGAAAATTATCCGTGAATGACAAGGAATTTAAGAATAAATATATTATGAAGCCAGTTGTTTAAAATTTTAAGATTAATTTGAAGGATAATAAAATTAAAAATTCTAGCTTAATTAACCCCTACCACAAACTTCCAGAGGCGTTACGCCAAACAAAGAAGCCTCTAACACAATGACATGATAACAAACTATTACCGGATATTACATTATAATTACGTCAGCGATATTTACATTATTTTAAAAAAAAATAATTAAAAAATCTCATGTTCGTAGAACAAAGAGATGAAATGAAGACTCAATCCACGCTTGACCTCGTCAAGAGCTTCCTGTCTCTGGACCGCCGCACGTCGCTTGGTGTTTTGTCCTTCTGCTGGGACGCCTCCGAGAGGTGGCGCTGCACGGAGTGTCGGACACTCTGAGAGGATGTTTTCGTTGCTGTTTGCTGTGTCGTCTCCTGCACGTCACGGTGTCTGCTGTGTTTTTGGCTGTTGTTATTGTTGGTTTCTCGTCTGTTTTCTGCCGGAAACAAAATCAAAAACAGCTTCTCTATTATTATTAAGCACATGGTTGAATTGTTTAAAAAGAATTATTAGAATTTTTATTTTTCAATATGTTCTTATGATTGGCCGACCCTGGCGAGGGTCAAAAAAGGGGGAAAAGAACGGGCACAAACAAACATTTTTAAAAATTAAAAATTAATGTTTCTGCTGGGGTTTGAACCCAAGACCTTCCGCATGCAAGGCGGACGTGATAACCCCTACACTACGAATCACATCTTATTCTATGAAGAAACAACGTAACTGAACGCAAGAAGTACTTTTGGTCTCGAGACATGCCCCCTACCTTTTTTTTTGGCACCCACTTCCCTTGCCAACAATAAAATGTGGTTGTTCGACCCCAGCCAGGGTCATTCGTCAGGCTTATTTGCGTACTACTCGTTCTTGCTCTGGTGAATTATATATACTAGACGCCCCGCGGCGTAGCATACGCCACAGACTTGCTCATGGAGAGTTCTTTTACCCCTTGAATGCACTTTTTTAGGGCGCCTACGGCGCCGACCTTTTTCAAGAGCCCAACTAACTTGTCCTTGTTTGATCAATACGAAATATTAAACTTTCTGAAATGCACACAAAGTATTTTATAATAGGGGTTGTAGGGCGCCTATGGCGCCCCCTTTGTTTTTTGATGTTATGATTAACCATCATCAAATCCTCTTTTTACATTGTTCCCTTTTTACAAAATTAAAATATCAGCGAAAACAATGACGTCATATACTTTTTTTTTACAGCGCATATTTAATTTGCACACCTTTTGATGCATTGGTGTAGTAATTTGTTGCGCTGCTTTCTAAAATTAGTATCTGTTGCACATGCAGCTTCTTGTTGCCTCGCAGGGTCCGACCACGAAGAGAATATATTATATATTTACGCTCATTTTTCACTGCCGCCTAACGTTGACGGGAAATCACTCTGCTTTTTTTAAATTTTGCGTTGTAAGCAGTGCTGATTGACGCAAATAGTTATTTTTTGGTGCAGTAATTTGGTGCGCTGCTTTCGAAAATTAGTTAAAAAATCGTGTGGTGATTAGCACTGTAAAAAATATTATATAAATACTTTGTTTACTTTTCATGAATATTTCGTATTTATCATGCAAGGATAAGTTACTTGGACTTTGACCAAAAAAAAGTGGGCACCGTAGTCGCCCTACAACCCCTATTATAAAATACTTTTTGTACATTTAAGGAAGTTTAATATTACGTATCTTCTTATCTTATCTTATCTTATCTTATCTTATCTTATCTAATCTATACAGACACTCCTTCTATGCAGAAGATAGTTGCGTCCACAGACCATGACAGATGATCTGTTGGCAAGTGATGCAGCATTCACAGGCCACGGCTTTGTGGGTTCCACGCATTACCCAGCCGCCTAACTACATGTAGTGTTAGGTACCCATTCGGAGCGGGGTGACTCAGGGACGCCCTAGGCCCCGGGAACAAACCCTTGCCTTCACACGGATTCGAACCCGTGACCATCGGTCTATCATACAAGGACAAGTTTGTTGGGCTTTTGAAAAAAGTGGGCGCCGCAGGCGCATTAAATAAAAGTTGGCGCCACAGGCGCCACGGCGCCGCAGCACAATCTAGTTATATATATAGATAGATTGTTAGCTTTTAAAAATATTAAAAATAAAAAATGCGTTCTTCCCATTTTTATGTTATTGACTATTGTATTACCTGTCAAAGATGACAGAAGTTTTCAAAATAAATATATTTCAGCTGAAATCAATTAATTTTGAAAAATTACACACAAGAATAAAAAATATTTGCCTGAAAGAAACCGTAGAGTAAATAATCAGAAAATGTAGAGACAAAGAGAGATAAATTAAATCTCATTTTCATTTTTAACAATTGTATGCGGACGTTCGAAAAGTGTTATTTTTGGTGCAGTAATTTGTTTTCGTGGATTTTTTTAAGCGGTGCGCTTTCTAAGATCTTGTATTGCCTGATTACATAGCGTTACGAACCCCCCAATACCTTTGATTTCCCCCAGTACCTTTGATTTCCCCCAATACCTTTGATTTACCCCAATACCCTTGATTTCCCGCACATTTTATTTCCCCCAAATACCTTTGATTTCCCACAATACCTTCGATTTCCCCCAATACCTTTCATTTCCCCCTCTGCATTTTATTTACCCGAATACCTTTGAATTCCCCCAATATCTTTGATTTCTCCCAATACCGTTGATTACCCATAACACTTTTGATTTCCCCCATTACCTTTGATTTTCTCCAATAACTTAATGGCTCTCTCCGCTGTGGCCGAGTCGGTTGTGTGATACCGGCGCCTTCTCTTCTGCTCCTGTGTAAGTTTGGACCCGGCGTCACAGCTCGTGCCGTCCGTCTCGGAGTGATGGGGATCAGACGTGCTGATGTCAACCTAAAAATAAATCAATATTTACCATCAAATTGACGGCTGAGAACGTCTTCCAGTGGTCCTAAAGCAAAGACATACAATATTTTTAATATGTTTTTGTATGTGTTTCTTCAACAACAATGTTTAGCTCCTTTTTTCTTGAAAAAAAAACAAAAACAACAATAGTAACCATTTGATCTACGAGATTATATTTGTTAAATATTGTGTAAGACTAACATAAATTCGACCCACATTAAATGATGACGTCAAAATTAGTGTAACACAACTAATTGGAATAGGGTAATACAAATTATATATCTTGTATTGATATTTTAAAAAACGTAAAAAACCAAGTTTTTCACTATAAATCCTTTATGTACGAGACGTAACTACAAGAATGTTCATTATAATACGCAGTGCCAGACCATCCAGAAATACAAAATTGCAGTTGTGTCGTAAAACATGTTTAATATAATGCGCACCGATCAGGAATATGTTTATAAAAAGAGTTGTCAATAAAATACGCACCTTATTGCGCGACAGAAAGGTTGTTCAATATAATACGCACCGCGACGCTCTATCTCAAAAAATAGCATGATACATAGGAATAAATAAAATAATCTAAAAAATCAATTATTTAATTACGGTACATGCGATCGATCTGAAATTTTGATACATTGTTTTTATTATCGGTATAAAACTGCCTGCAAAATTTCAGCTCGCTACCTTACGAGCAAGTGGGTTAAAAATCGATCAAACGTTTTGGCGACAAGCAAGGGCGGGTGCAGACACCACGAGTTAATATAAAGGATTTAAAAAATAAAACGATTTCATTTAAATTGTTCGTGAAAGTTTTGTGTTTCAGCATGTCAAATAATGACACTTTTTAACCCAGTTAAACATTTTGCAACTACACCATATAAATAGAAGAAAGCTCAATTTTTTCTCTTTATTTTACAAAGCAGTTACACGGGTATCCTACAGTTTCCTTACCCTCTATTATTTTCCGCTCCTAAATTACAATATCTTAATACACCATTAAAATTATTATATATATATACTAGCGTATCAACCAGCAGAAATGACGCAAGTTTTCCAAATAAATACACATCGGATTAAAAAATAACGTAATACAGACCTTTCATTTATTTTATTTATTTTTATTTGATTCATTTATTATCATACTGAACACTTTTATGCGGAACGTTCGAAAGTGTTATTTTTGGTACAGCACTATAAAACAAAATCGATCGCATTAACCTAACAGCATTACAAATTTCGCAGCGCCACCTAGTTACATCCATACATACAGACAACGGGAATTATGTATATTGATATATATATATATATATATATATATATATATATATATATATATATATATATATATATATATATATATATATAACATTATAATTTGTACGTTTATAAAAAAAAGTTCCATTTAAATTTGTTAACAGTTCACGCGATTACGAGCTTGTATAAATGGGCAATAGCGACGAATAATAACAATAAAACCTTTAACGTTGTCATTGAAACCGGATATCTCAAACCGGCCAGTTTCATTAATTTATACGGCCATTACATGAGACCCGTGCCAGGGAAAATCTCTGGTAAAGAAAAAAAAAGTCAAGTCAATCAGAGTCTGCGCTTTAGTGTGACATGTAACCCTAACGGTACACTCAACATTGAATGTGGAGTCGAAATCGCGTAACTCGAGTGTAATGCAATTATCGTGTACATGGGAACTTGATCACTCCATTAAAAAATGAATGTCTATCATTTGATGGTCATTAGAGTAGGTTATACCGTGACAACGGTGGCCAGGGAACGCTGATTACATCACAGGGGATTCGGGTAAAGTAAAGATGTGATGGAGCTTCTCAAACTTATTTACAGCGTGCTGGGCCAGAGTGTTTTTAACATGTAACAACGAAGCTTTGTCTTTGTCGCTTTCATAATTGATAGAAACTTTTCAGTGAAATGTTTTACAAAATTTTGACGACTACTTGTGAATACTGGCATGGCCATAATGGGCCATCGAGATATCTCCCCCAATTATATTGTTGTATCGTAGCCCTCTCTATTCAAATTTGCTACTTTTTTTTTGTACTGAAAATTTTAGGACCTGTAAGAATCCCGAGCTACTGTCAGGTCTGAGGTGTCAGATGACAGGTCTGCAAAGTGACGATAAAAAACAAGAACTGACCGAATTGTGAATCTCCAATGTTTCGAACGAGTTACTTGTTTTTAGTCAGGGATATAATGTTAAATACTTAATGGATTTTTATTTATATACGAGCAACAAAGCCCATCCAAGGACGTTCCGCCACCGTTCGGTGGCATGTTGTAGCTCCCCTCCAACAGCCGTCTCGACCGACATACATGTGCATTACGTCAAAAATACTATTCATTATAGTTAAAATAAATAACTCGTAAAAACAGAGCTTTTGACTATAAATCCCAACGCTCATAACTCAAAATAAAGTCTTAGAAGAAAAACTGCACCAAAAATAACTCGTTTTGAACGTCCGCGTAAACGTGTTCAATATGATTGGCTGTAGGAGTCATATGTGTTTGAGGGACCAATCGCTATCGAGGACGGACAGAACGGACAGAAAATTGCCTTTTATTATATAGGATATGTTCTTAACTATACTTAGAAGACTTAATGAGGAATGTATTTACTGACCATTATACATGCAATAAGCTATTTATTGCATATTATTGAGGAAATTTTACGTCCTTTTAAAAAATCAGTCCTAGAGTACCATTGACTCGTGTTGTTTAAATTCTCTTTTTAAATGTGTGTGTGTTTATAATAATTTAAATATTAAGTATTTATGTTATAGCCCAATACTGGATTATTATGTAAAGCTTATTGAAGCTCCCAAAAGAACTCTAAAAGTAACACTGGAAAATGTAGCTCAATCTGCGCAATTTCCGCTACCCTCTTTTTTCCTCTCCATCTTAACCATTCCTCCATAATATGGTAACTGTGGCTTACCTCATTGAGACTAAGGGTTGCCATATCAAAATCACCAGACAGCTCGTTCCTGTACGACCTTCTCCCATTTATGGAGTCCGAAATGGGCGGTAAATCTTCGAGCGCGAGCAGAAGGTCTTCGCAGTAGTAGCGGTTGTTGGAGGAACTGTGTTCGAGGTCAAGGCTGCGTCTGCGGGGAACTTCCGGTGACGTCCTGACGGAGTTCCTCAGACACTCGAGTGCCTCCCTCTGTCGCGGCGTCGCGTAGTGGCCGGGGTTTGACGTCTGCGACGCTCTCGTGGACGCCACCGGCGTGTCGGACGACTGCGTGGTGTTTGTCTGCCAGGTGTTAGACGATTCGTAGAAAGACATCCCCTGAGTCCTGCGGGCGGTAGGGGTGGTTGTCCGAGAGAGACACCCCGAAGAGACCGCCGTACGCGCGTGGCTGGTTCAGGTAGCTGCCGCCGCCGCCGATGGGGTTGCCGCCTATGGCGTCTGACGATCCGTTGATGGCGTTGAGGTGCATCCCGCCCAGCGGGCTGTCGTCAGTCCTGGTCGCCGCGTGGTGTATGGCCGGGATGGTAAACATCTCAAGTCGATTATTCACCTTGTTTAACAGAAATGAGCCCTCTGTAAAAAAAAATTAATAAAAGATAACATTTAATTTAAATAAAATCTCAGCATTTTAATCTTTGAATTGTGAAGCAATGAGTGGTACAAAATGATCTTGTAGAAAGGATATGACAAACTTCACAGCAAGACCTTACAAGGAGAAATTGAAATGCTTTGACAGAAACTCATAACTCATTTACTCTTCACTGGCATTAAGAACGCGCCCAGAAGAAGCTGGCAGAAATGAAGACGCTGAAAATGCAATTGTTTATTATTTTTAAAAAAAACATGATTCAAGCAACTCTGAGGTTGTATTGTTACCGAAAAGATAGAGGCCCATTTTATTTAGTGGAGTTATGTTTACAATTCCTCATCATTAAGTCGTAACTGTATGTCACGAGACATGCGCTTCCTGGTTAATAACGTTTAAACGTTATTTAATTCCTTTTTTTAAAAAAGTTTAACTACTACCGGAATGTTACTCGTGATATCAGTTAATTTCCCGTTTGGGTTTAGGGGGTGGGGGGGCGAGGGGTTGGGGGGACCGAAATGCGATTTTAATATTTCATCAACGGATAAAGATATTGATACAAAAGGCGTTCGATTACTGTGAATACCATCCAGCAGCCCTTTGGCAATGAAATAATTAGTTTCTTATAGATTATATCACTCACTCGCACAAACACACACTCATACACACACGCACACACACTCATACACACACGCACACACACACAGACACACACACTCTCACACATACACACACTCATACACACATTCACACACGCACACACACACACACTCACACACACACTCACACACACACTCACACACACACACACACACTCACACACACACAGACACAGACACACACACAGACACACACACTCATACACACACACACCCATACACGAATGAATCATTTCACATTTCAACAAGGTATCCAAAGCTGGAGCGTAAATAAATACAGATGTATCGATCTAGAAAGACAAACTCCAATTGGGGCTAAGCCGGGGCCGAAGCTTTAAGAGGTTCAGAATAGCATAGTTATTGTGAATGCTGCTATAGGAATCGATATCCTTTAGGAATCGACTACAGAATATATTGATTATTTCCACCATGCGAATGTTGTTGTTTTTTTTTAAAAAAGAAAGTTTTTTAGCTAGCAATTAGATAGCTGTGGAAAAAAAGTACCGATTTTTTTAGCAATTGAATTGAAACTTGTGATGGTGCTCAAGTGTTGAAGTTGAATTTATTGTCTAATTGGTTTTTTTAACAATAACATCTTTATTGTTGATTTGCATTTTATTTCAAAAATTTTTTAATGTTTTTTTTTATTTTAAAAATATAAAACAAATCAAAAATCGGAAATAACATTCGTTCCGATTAATTTTTGTTTTCAAAAGTGTAGATTTTTTTTTAGAAAGTCACCGGAATACAATATTTTTAAACGATCATTTTTTAGGGTAATTAAATTGTTCAGAATTCTCCTTGTGTGTGTGTGTGTGTGTGTGTGTTAATGTGTGTGTGTGTGAGAGAGAGAGAGAGAGAGAGAGAGAGAGAGAGAGAGAGAGAGAGAGAGAGAGAGAGAGAGAGAGAGAGAGAGAGAGAGAGAGAGAGAGAGAGAGAGAGACAGAGACAGAATGTGTTATTTTTTTGTATTTTTTTTTAATATTTCGGAAATGACGTCAAGAACGCTATTTCAGTGTGGCAATTGTTACCAAAACAACGTTGAATGACATAAAGATCGATTTTATTTTTTAAATGGATAAAGAATTTCAGAATACTCAATGAGAAAAAAAAACAACAAATGTCAAAACTATGCTTCCCTTTTTTTAACATAATTTAAAAACAAACTATTGAGTTTTTTTCTTGCGTTGTTATTAAACTTCTATAATTTATTTATTTTAATCCTTGTCCTGCGGGTAAGAATATTCCTTGTTGACTTCTATTATTTCTCATTATTTGATTCCAACATGTTAAATTTGATTTCACGTGAATATCAAATTTTCGAACACCCTACACGAACAAAAATTATAATATTGATGATTTATTTTTTTGGATGGAGTTTAAGAATGGACATTTCAAATGATCAGGGGCGTAAGAAATACGCAGTGGCAGCCATTTTTCTCAACCTACTCTACATACACTACCTACACTCTTCGTACACTCTACATACACTCTACATAAACATTTTTTCTACCTACCCTCTACCTACACTCTATCTACATTGTATCTACAATCTAATTACACTCTACCGACACTCTACCTACACTCTATCTACACTATACCTACACTCTACCTACACTCTATCTTCACTCTATCTACAATCTAATTACACTCTAACTACATTCTACCTACATTCTACCTACACTCTATCTACACTATACCTACACTCTACCTACACTCTACATTACCTACACTCTACCTACACTCTTACCTACATCTACTACACTACACTCTACCTACACTCTTCCTACATTCTACCTACTCTACTTACACTCTACGTAAACTCTACCTGCAGTTGTGAAAATTTAAGTAAATTGTACAAATTAAAAAGTTTTGGAAATACATAATAGATTTAAGTTCCAGCTCTCTTCTTATCTTCTAGTCTCCCAGACTTCGACCATAAAAGAAGAAGGCGTCTGTCTCGGTACACCATTGAATGCAGACGACTGGCGAATATTAGCAACACGACTGTGTCTATAATTCTTAATGTGCATTGAGCAAGGAGGGTCTGGAAGTTGATAAAACAAAAATTATACAAAAATAAAAAGAACCAGTACAAAAAAAGTTTTTGACTATAATCCTTTATGTTCGAGACATAACTAAAAGAATGTACATTATAATACGCAGCGCAAGACAATCCAAAAATACAAAATTTTAGTTATGTCTGGTAAAACGTGTTTAATATAATGCGCACCGATCGGGAATATGTTTATAAAAAGTATTGTCAGTATAATACGCACCAAATCGCGCAACAGGAACGTATTAATCAAAAGGTCGTTCAATATAATACGCACCACGACACTCTATCTCAAAAATTTAACATAATACATTGAGATAAAATAAAATAATCTAAAAATTCAATAATTTAATTAAAGTACATGCGATCGATCTGAAATTTTGATACATCGTTTTTATCATCGGAAAGAGTGTGCCTCCAAAATTTCAGCTCGCTAGCTAACGAGCAAGTGGGTTAAAAATCGATCAAAAGTTTTGGCGACAAGCAATCAAGCAATCAAGCAATCAAGGGTTCAGACACCACGAGTTAATATAAAGGATTTAAATTTAAAAAAAGTAAAAAAACAAGTTTTTCACTATAAATCCTTTATGTACGAGACGTAACTACAAGAATGTTCATTATAATACGCAGCGCCAGTCCATTCAGAAATACAAAATTGCAGTTGTGTCGTAAAACATGTTTAATATAATGCGCACCGATCAGGAATATGTTTAGAAAAAGAGTTGTCAATAAAATACGCACCTTATTGCGCGACAGAAAGGTTGTTCAATATAATACGCACCGCCACGCTCTATCTCAAAAAATAGCATGATACATAGGAATAAATAAAATAATCTAAAAAATCAATAATTTAATTACAGTACATGAGATCGATCTGAAATTTTGAAACATTGTTTTTATTATCGGTACGAAACTGCCTGCAAAATTTCAGCTCGCTAGCTTACGAGCAAGTGGGTTAAAAATCGATCAAAAGTTTTGGCGACAAGCAATCAAGCAATCAATGGTGCAGACACCACGAGTTAATATAAAGGATTTAAAAAGACAACAGCACAACAACAAAACAATGTGTTCTTATCGTTAATTTATACCATAAGTGGACAAACAGAATCAAGGTCATGCATTCTATAGGCCCATGCAGAAACAACTACAGTCATTGACAATATTTTATGTGAGCTTTTTTGAAAGTGTTTGAAAAACAAATCAAGAGTGAGAATTTTGTAAGTTGAGTGCGAGGCCGCATACAAAGCCGATGGCAAATTTGCAAAGTAAGGTGGTGAAAGAAAAAACACTTTTCCAGTGACTTTGGAAAAGTGAGCTATGATACTAATCTCGGATGTAGGTTATAAAAGTAACACCACGTTCTTTTCGGGACTTTCGAAAGTAGGAATTTAAAAAAATACCAACGTGGTAGATCCGCTGAACTGAATAACCACTGGTGTTCGTATTGACCAGATGCTGGCTGATGCCAAAACAACAATAACAAACAAAAGGTCAAGGGTCAGCTGTTTAAGCGGTCACAACGGCGCCGGATACTTCCTGCTTGCGGAGGTCAGAGCCCCCGGTGCACCGCAGCGTCGATAGTTTATTTGCACGCTGTGATGGGGGTTAGTGAGGTGAGATAATGCCGCAACTCAAATCAGAGGGGTCGGAGACGGGGGTCGCAGATGGGGGTGGGGGCGGGTGGGTGGGCGGTTTGATCCCCATTCAGTCCTCTAGCTAGGCCGGCCTTGATAACGTATCGGACAGTTAATAAGCCGTTGTTACGACGTGTTTTGGTCTCGCCGGACTTAAATCGTCTTTTATGTGCCTTTGTTACAGTATCATTCCTGCATGCTATCGGATATTGCATTAAAAAAAAATTACATTGGTGAGAAATACGGTCAACAAAGTATATATGTTTGGGGTAAACTTCGTTTATATTTACTCTGTCGCATTTTAAATGCCGAAAAAATCCATACATTGATTAACGATTGCGCCCCTGCAGTCTAGGTCACGGAAATCTGGGTCGACGGAAATCCGTATATATATATAAATTTTTAGCCTATTTTTAAAAACAAGACTTGCTTCAAGAAGATAATTGAACTGTGAATTGAATTCTCAGTCCGATGACGTCAAATTCTCACCACAAGGACGGTGCATGCAAGGACTGGTATTACCTGAGATCGGATCAGGTGTGTGTCCCCCCCCCACTTCACCAAAAGAGGTTATTCTGCAGTTGGTTGATTGGGCGGGGAGAACCCTTACTTTCTCAATATTTGAAAGGAGTAAAATGTGTTTTATCTTATCTATTACAGAGGCTCCTTCTATACATATAAAATAGGACTGCGATAAAGCTTTTAAATAAAATACAAAATGCACAAACAAAATGTGTAATGAAAAAAATAAGTTTTAGCTGTATGTTAATTGTACTGATAAAGGCCTTAGACGAAACTTTTACTGTTTTATTAGTTAAATAATAAAGCTGAAATTTATTGTTTTTATTACACAATTGGTTTGTCTATTTATTATCTCCTTCTATGCAGAAGATTATAGCGTCCTCTGCGGTTTTGGTTTAGCTTCAAATAAGTCCAGCTTTATTTAGCTGACTTAAGTATTTTTTTAAAAGTTTAATTGAGTTTATCAACGTCTCGACAAATTTGATTAGGAACCAAAGTCTTAATCTAGACTGAGTCAACAACAAAAGCTTGAACTATAATCTCTGGACATAAAACAGTTGCTCTACATGTCTGGACACAAAATAATTGATCTACACGTCTGGACATAAAGCAATTGGATTATACGTCTGGACGTAAAACAGTTGGTCTACATGTCTGAACATAAAACAATTGATCTACATGTCTGGACATAAAACAATGCGACAATAATAATGTTAGTATATTAAAAGTACTTGGACTATAATATTACGACATTAAATTCTTGGACTATAATAACTCGACATCAAATTCTTCTTGGACTATAATATATCGACACGCAATTCTTGTTCATGTCTTGGCATGAAAGTCGTATTCATTAAGATTTTCTCAGAATAGATTTCAGATTCAGGGATGTCGAGAAAAGAAATCATGGATCTCAGCTCTCGGCATCCATTTCTGGATCCTTGGGCCATGATTAGTTGACAAGACGCAGACGGTTAAATACAGGTGCCTAAAGCGTAACGGCAAGGTATAATTAATCATACAGGTTTAGCTAGTTGTTTACCGGAAATATCTGTTGAGCAGTCATTGATCGCCTATTATGTCTGTATGAAAGTCTGTGTGATGTGTCTGTGTAGTGTGTGTGTGTGTGTAAGCTGTGTATGAGTTATGCATGCATGATATGTATCATAATGTATGCATGTAGGTATGGTAGTTATTTTTAGCTAATATGTGCGCGGAGCCATAAAAAACAATCAGCATAAATTAAATATGAGGGTCGAAAACAAGAAACGAGAAAGAAAAGGAGGCAAAATTCTTTTAACTGTTGAAAAAAGTAAATCAATTAACTTATTGAAAATAAAAAAGAGCGCTTAGGAGGGCGTAGCTAAGTCGCGTGTTGCATGGGGACAGATGGGAACAGATAGGAAACCGTAGAGAAAAAATACGTTCAATGAAGATATTAAGACCTGCTCTACCCGAACCTTCTCCCCCCTCGAAGCAGATATTGTTTGAAACGAAAATTTGCGTCTGGAAATCTCAAAACGCAGACTGAAAGATTCCACAGTCTTTTCAAAGAAACCAAGAAACGGACATCAAGATTAAAAATATTTAAACACTACCTACCTATGACGAGTATTAATCTCTGTCAGAAGGTTCTTAAAAAGTTCAGGGCCTAAGTTATTTGCCCTTAGAAATATATTTTTTATGACTCATCTTTTCCACACTATTTTCTCCCAGTTAAAACTTATTACAGGTTCGTTTGTCCTTGAGGGTCTCGCGTGATGGGCCAATATTTCCCATCTTGGGAACTATGGTTAAGACTCAAATAGATTGCGTGTGCACGACTGACAACCTAAGAGACGGCACATAGTTGAAGGAGGTTAATTGCTTCCCCACCACAGGTCAATATCTCGTAAATAATGAGAGACTGATGCATTTAAACAGCTAAATATGTGAAAGAATAAAAAAAAACAAATGCCGTGTGTGAGTAGATATATTGAGCGCGATAGAGAGAGAGAGAGAGAGAGAGAGAGAGAGAGAGAGAAAGAGAGAGAGAGAGAGAACGAAATAGACAAAGAAAGAGAGAAAAAGAGAGAGAGAGATAGGAGGGAGAGGGGGAGAGACCGAAAGGGTGGTGGAGAAAGTGAGAAACAGAGGGGGAAAACGACGGAAGCCGCTCGTGTGTTCGGTTAAATACTGATGACAAACTAAAGGGGAAAGATCAATAGCTGAAAGCTTGAAGGTCAGATAGTGAGTGGACGGTCTGATCATGAAGACAGATTGCCAGGCAGTCGCGTGAGCAAACACGTAGGCGTAAAGTACGGGTGAAATAAAGACAGCCTTGAACACAGGCAGCAAATAAGATCTCGTACGCTTGCAGGCAGATAGATGTTCAGGCAGAGATTCAGACGAGTTACAGTCACACATGCGTAAAGTGCTACAGGTAATAAATATTAGCCTTGAGCCCCGGCAGCAAACAACGTCCTGTACCCTTGCAGGCAAAGATTCAGACGAGTAACAGTCGCACATGCGTACAGTACTACAGCAAAAAAGGCAGTCTGTAACACCGGCAGCAGATAGTGTGTCCTGCAGCCATCATAGACTTTGAGCAGTTAGTGGATGAATGATTGGAGTAAGGCATGAGTCAATGAGTGAGTGCATGGAATAGGTTGAATAACCGTAGTAAAACCTTAGCAACTTGGTAAAATTAACAACGATTTTTCGTTAAGTTTTGACAAATTTATCTTGAAAAATAAAAAAAAACGAATCACAAAATAAATGTTGTCCAATGAAAACACCAAAACTATTGAAGCAGAGTGAACTGTATGGCAAGTTCGAAAAATGTGGTTGAGTGGAAGTATGAGTGAAACATGGGTGAGTTACTGGGTTCATGATTTTATAGGCGATTTTTGAGTGTTAGTTTAGTCAATTTTGTTAGTGGTTGAGAAATAGTGTAAAATAATAAGTAAATAGAATGGACGTGTCTAGTCAGTGTTAGATGCACGCTTATGCTTCGCACAATTCAAAAATAGGGAGCAAACAAAAAAAAGTGCGAGAGAGTAAGAGGTTCAGTGAGACACAGCAATTTATGAAAGAGAGCGGTCAGTGTGGAAGGTTATTTCACAACTTTAAGCTGTCAGGCGTTGCCTAATTTAGTGCTCATGTCAGACTCACACATGCTGAGCTTTGTATTTATGTCCGCCATTCCAGGATGATGCCAAACAATTTTGCTCTTAGGTCAATCATATCGTGCTGGTGGAAATATTATCCGGAAATATGGCATCCAATTCTTTCACTTTAACAAAAAAATTATATCCAAACAGCGGTTCACAAACGGTGCAAGTGGGCACCCGGGTAGAGAGAAGGGTGAGTGATTGCAAATATCTCTAATTTTATGTGCGTACATGAATGAAAATGATAATGCATTGACTAAAATGTAATACATTTTGAAAAAATAAATACCCCGAATCATAGAGGTCTATGTCATTCTCAATAATACGTTTTGATAAACATTTCTTTAAAAAAAAACAAAAAACAAAAAAAAACTCACTAATTTTGTTCAAAACATGTTCCAATTACACCAACTTCAATGGTACACACTGCGTTGATATCATACCTTTCTGTTAATCTTAATAGCCGCCTGAGGCACATATTCCAAGATGGTGCCGTGGAGTTCCTGACGATCTCATGGTCAAGGCGGATACATATTGCGTAGGCGTAGAACACGTGATACAGTTTAAGAAATTATATTGAAAAAAAAACCAACAACAACAACGCCAGCAACAGATGACTTGTTTTCTTTGTTTTCAGAAAACTTACAAGTCTATGGCTTCGACTTCGAGAATAGGTCAAGGCCGATTGTTAATTTCCATTGTATTCAGCTCAACGGAAAAACCAGAGTGTCTTGTTTCATGTCTATCTATGGCATTATGGATTTTTTTAAAACAGTGGTTCTAATCCGCTGTGAACAGTTAAACTGAGTATGAAAGAATGGCCCGGGATATAAAGATGGTACTGGCTATTAGATATCGATATTTGTTGTATTTTTTTCGCATTGGGATGAATTGTTGCTAAGATGAACACAATGTGGTTTTGTTCTGTGAAATAGAGCGCATCTCCAAGGCCGTGTGGCGTTGTGGGTTGCGACTTGAAAACAAAATACCGTACATCACAGAGTGTTTTGATTTTTCGCAGCTTCTTTCATTAAACTCTAAAAGTAATAGAACCGCCGCACAGTTTATTTTTTCTCTCGGCTATCTAGCACACAGTGACGTGAATAGAAGTAAGAGTTCTCTCTCCCTGAATAAGTCGTTTGCGTCATGCAATGCCGTCATACTTGTTCGACAAATTGTTGCTCTGCTTGTTAAAAAAAATAATACATTGATATCTAGCGGTATGTCATGTATTTAACAAAATTAGTAACACAATCAAAACAAGAAACACAAAGTAAAATATAACTCTTGAATCTTGAGTTTTTTTCTTCTCTTAAATTTATGTGTGCCGATCCGTGGGGAAGCAGCTTAGCCGGGAAAACCCCAATTATATCTATTTAAAAAAATGTCTTTACACTAGACATCTACTCAAGGTACACGGGAAATAAAGTTTCCGCGCCATCTTCACGGGGTGGTTCATTTCAGTGAAAGCAACTAAAACATTTTATCTTATGATATTTCCGGTGGGGAAATCTCTTTCGCACTGGTCTTATTGCGATCCGTCCTGCACTCTCGTGCGATCATGTCCCGTTGCTTTCGTCACTGCAAGTCTTCGCCAAAACCAAATGCACACCAGCGAAATGCTTTGGGGTTTGTTTTGTTGCGACGAATGATTGTCGTTAAAGATAATTAAAATATGCATGACCGGTCCTAGGCCACTGCAACCTATTCGGCCGCAGTGGGCCCCGCGCTTTCATAGGCCCCGCCTATCGTAATTTTCACTTGTTATCCTTATTAATTCCTCAACAATACCCAAACTGGGCTCCGTGCAATCTGTTTCGAAGACAAAACTGAATAGGGCCCCGCGATCGCTAAGACCGGCCCTGAAAATATGGATCCCAGAAGTGGAATAGATTGGTAGTAAAAGAAGACCAGCTTCAATTCGGCCATGCAGCTTGAATTATTGTTATGGACAATGCGGATCTTTACATCGGTTTAGCTCTATGCCGGATTAAGGGGGGGGGGTGCTTACTGGGCTAAAGCCAGGGGCCCCCAATAATTTAGGAGCCCCAAACTTATTATATTGTATAATAAAAGTGGCTGAACCGGGCCCCATGTGGAAATTGCAGCCAGGGGGGCCCCGTGCAATCTTGATCCGCCGCTTGTTTAATTGGTTTACTATTTAGTGGATACAATAAACAAATGACGTGCTGTAATTCATGTTAATGATAACAAATCAAGCTCTTTATTTATTCCATAAAACGAACGAGTCATTAAGATCCACAGTTAAATAAGCGCAACTCGGAACGGTCTTATAAAACTTCGATACTTTAAAATTTCTTTGTGTTAACTGCTCTTTTAATTTATCTCACTAGTGTGGATAGTGCTCAAAATCTCTGGCGTTTATTTCAAAGGAGTTCGACCATTTAAAACAAATATGTCTTCATTATTGTATTATTTTACTGAACATTTTAATTGAACGTCGGCCGGGTTGTGATGCAAGACGCCGACGACGAGAAAGCGCCTGTTGCCATGGTTACAAAACCCACCATCCCAATGAAAAGAACATAATTGAAGACATTAGTCCCGCTTCAGTTTGCCACGGCGTCATCGGTTATTAAAATTAACTGCTACTGGCCTACGAACGGAATTACTGATTACCGTATTAAACCTTGTCCCCGACGTAAACAAGAGCTGAGCAGAACAGAGTGTCATCAGGGGGAAGAAATGGTGGAATCCCATACATCTCAAGGGATCAATGGGGGAAAACAAGTGACGTCATATCCGGTCAATACCTCCATCGTGGGGACAAAAAAAAGAGGATTTTAATCCAAAGCACTGGAGAACAAAGAGAGAATCCGCCATATGAAATCCAGGCTAATTATTTATAGATAAACGTGACCAGCCAGAATTCTCAGTTCACTTGTCTCGTGTTCTCATCCGACTCTGACGTAAAACGTTTTAAAATAAAGTGAAGCCGTTCTATTTTTGCGATAGCCGGTTATTTCCGTGCAAGCTATACGTGGGGAAAGAAAGAAGAAGATCGAATGCACATGAAATGTCTACTACATCAAGGTGTGGTGAACGTTGTTGTGGCACTGAAAAGGCGCACGCATCTTTTAATGTGTGTATCACTAGCAAATACTAACTGAACACAATGCAGAGGTAAATATCTAAGCATAAGACTACGGTTGCTAAACGATAATCGGGAAATTCCGATCATCGGTTTTGAAAGCGACAAGCGTTTTTAAAAATACCAAACCGATAATCGAAATTTAATTCGCCCGGATTTATGAAGTGAAATCCGGGCCAGAGCCGAAGCCGGAGCGGGATTTGTAAAATTGCCGGATTGCGGTTTCACCGGAGTTATTATATTTATATATATTTCATTGCAAAACCGGTCAGCCGGATTTGGCCCGATTTATGACGTGAATTTCGGTCGGAGCCGGATTTGTAAAGATTTCTGGATTCCGGATTTGCCGGAGCCGGAGCAGAAATCCGGTACACCCCTAATTTCTACGAAGTCAGCGGTAAAACGATACTCGATTTAAAATCGGATTTCGATCACCGATAATCGGTTTGCCAAAATACAACGAAATTAACAACCCTAGATAAGACGCAATAATCTTCCGTATAGAAGTTGTGTCTGTGACAGATAAGATATCTCAATAAAAACAACCCTTAAAAACAAAGTTTATGATTATAAATCCTTTATTTATGAGATATAACTAAAAGTATTGATTATGTTCTATCTAACACGCACCTTGCGATAGACCCCGTGACATCTCGAGGGCTGGAGTGAAACTCCAGTGACCCGTTGAGATCAACTGTAGCAGACACTACACATGCTGCATAGAGATACATAGACATACATACATTTTTAAATCCCTTATATTAACTTCACCGTCTTGCCGTTCTCTTTCTGTCGTGGAACCACGGAAAAACAAAAGTAAAAAATGACACACTTCCCTTGATCCTATCCAGCTCAAATTGTGCACATAGACTTGTGTTACCTAACAATGCATTGTATTAACATTTCAGATTGATCTAATGTACCGTAAGTAAATTAATGAATTTTTTAGTTTATCTCTATGTATCTCAATGTAGCATGCTATAGTTGACCTCCACTGGTCACTGGAGTTCACTCCAGCCATCGATGAACACATCACCGTGTTTTACAGCACGGGAAATTCAGTCACGTTCAGTCTGTAAATGTTTATGCTAGTGTGTCGCGCGGTGCGTATTATATTGAACATAATCAATACTTTTATTTCTGTCTTATATATAAGAGATTTATAGTCAAAAACTTTGTTTTTACGGGTTGTTCTTTTACTTCTGTTTTTGCCGCGGACGGGCGGGACCATGACATGACGGTGAAGTTTTATAAGGGATGTAATGACAGCGATGCTTCCTTCATTATCGGTTGTTCGTTTCCCCAGTGCACAATTTGGAAGCGTGGTTTAGAGGTTTAGACGACAAACGAGGTGCACAAAGAGAAGTAAATTATTAAACTATGTTCTGCAAAATTTAGCTCTATAAATAATGTCTGAAACAATAACTACCCTGGACTTAGTTGTTAACGCCTTAAGTAAACAATATCTTAAGTATTCAATGTAAATTATGATTTTACTAGAATTTAATCACCCGTCAAAAATGACGGAAGTTTTCAAATTTTTTTTACATCAGATTAAAAAATAACGTAATACAGAACTTTCATTTGTTTTATTTATTTTTATTTGATTTATTTATAATCATATTGAATTGCCCTTTTATTGGAACCAGGACCGCTTGCCTCTTGCGATTACCTCATAAAACCCGGCTATTTATGCTACATCCTTGTTCAACAGCTTTTTCCCCAACACACCCCCTATGCGAAATCACATGTAAACAAGAAAACAAAAACAATAATAAACCAGTGTAACTAATGGCAGCTGTATGTCTTTTCATTTCAATTTTAACAAACGACCAGAGGCGTAGCTAGAATATTTTGCGCCCCTGGAGAGAAACAATAAAATGTGCACCCCACTCACCCGGTTAATAATTGATAAACATGCCACCCCTTTTTAACTATCACATTGTAACATTGTAGGCCCCATATTGACGCCGATGTATATTGGCCCTGGGGACATCTGTACCCAGCTGCATCCCACCTCGCTACGCCTCTGCCACCTGCAAAATTTCCGTATGGCAAGAGATATTCCCTGGGACCGCTAGTGGCACAAGAAAAGGCTTGTTGTTGGGCGGTTTCTGATTAATTGGAATACAAGCTTCTACACACACGCGCGCGCGCGCACGCACACACACACACACACACACACACACACACACAGACACACACACATGCACACTGCGTTGCGGGACGTTGGCAGTGGGGGCGGGGGGGGGGAGTTGCGTGGTATCGATTTGCTTTTAAAATATCATTAGCTGTATAGAAGATGGCGGATGACGTCATATGTCAACAGTGTGTGCGTCGTGTGGAATCAAAGTTTACACTTTGTGGGTTGTGGAAGGTATCTCTCCTGACTGTCCGTCTAAGAAAGTTGCTTTTTACTAAGGGTGTACCGGATTTCGGCTCCGGCTCCGGCAAATCCGGAATCCGGCCATTTTTACCAATCCGACTTCGGCTCCAGCTCCTGCAGGATTTCATGTCATAAATCGGGCCAAATCCGGCTGGCCGATACAGCCCTAATTTATATACATTCATAATGGCTCCGGCTCCAGCAAAATCCGGAATCCGGCCATTTTTACAAATCTGGCTCGGCTCTAGCACCGGCCGGATTTCAATAGATAAAGCCGGTCAAATCCGGCTCCGGTCGGTATATCAAAAATTTTGAATCCGGTACAACCCCTACTTTTTACATGATAAGAGATCGAGAAAGTCTTTTTGTGCCACTTGTAGAGATGCAACCTTTTGCTAACACAGTCCAGGTATTGAATATTGAACCATTCAGCAAGGGATTACACAAAAATGCTCACCATAATTTTTAGAGTAATATTTTAACTGCTAGTGTATTACTTGTCAAAAATGACGGAATTTTAAAAAATATGTATATTTCAGTTGAAATCTATTTATTTTGAAAAAAATACACATCAGAATAACAAATAATGTAATACAGAACTTTCATTTATTTTATTTTTTAATTCATTTGTTTTCGTATTGAACAATTTTATGCGGAACGTTCCAAAAGAGTTATTTTTGGTGCAGTAGTTTTGTGCGCTGCTTTCTAAAATTAGTAGCGTCACAGACAGGACGAAATTTACAGACAATGAATGCATATCAATTTCAATGACAATATGAAACTGATGAAAACTGTTGAACGCTAGCTTCACATTTCTCTTGGAGGTTCACCAAAGCTAATCAATTATTTGGTAGTGATGCAACCACCGTCCATTTTAAACAAAGGAACATAAAATTGAATATCGAAAACGATTTCTGACAAAAACCATTTTCTGATTACAAGCAATTGTTTTCAATTCGCCCATTGTTAGGTTTAGTATGAGTCATAGCATATGTTGGAGCGGAGGCGTCACTAAGGTTAGTGTCATCCAGTGCCGTGGCTCATGGGCGTCACTCCCTCACGACTTTCACCCATAGACCTCCTTAGAGTGTGCCAGTGCCAAATAACGGGAACATGAAGAATTTTAAGTATTGGTATCACCTATCGTGATGATGCACCCGCTGCGGTCGCACCCCCGCACCCCCCCCCCAGTGACGCCTCTGTGTTGGAGACAGCTCTATTTCGCGGCTAGTTGTATCAAACGTTTCATTAAACATTAGATTTCAGTCAAATGAGTCAAGCACAAGGCCTGCGGGCCTGATCAGGCCAGGTGCACGATTATATTATGCCCGAGGAATCTCGACTGGATCACATTTACATAACACCCGAAATAGAATTTAAGTTTATAATATTTTTAGTTTCCCCCTGACATAAACTGTTAATAAAATTATCAAAGTATATTTTTCCAGCTGATCCAGAAAATCCGTCAAATCATGGAAAGCAAAGAAATAAGATAATTTTTCGAATTAAAAACTGAATTTTTTAGTCCCGCGTATCTGTTTGAGATAACCATGTATCTCAAAGACTTAAACCTGTCGCTCTGGGTTCACTGAAGAACAAGAGTTTGGATGTATTCAATTATAATGACGCCAAGATGACTCTTCAAGTTTAATTATTTCTCTAGCATAGTTATTAGGAAGAACAATTATAATAATTATTTCCTTAAACATTCTTTTTTTAGAGTTATATTATTATCTTTGTTGAGTAAGGGGAGAAAACATCAGTTGACATACGGAATTTGGGTCAAGCTTGAAAATGTTGACAGACGGCAGGTTTGGGGAGGTTGGAGGTGGGTAAGAAATAGCTTTAAAGCATTCTTTTAAACCCAAAATAGGACACACCCTCACGACAGACACACAAACACACAATCATGCCACACACACACAAACACACAAAACACAAAAACACACGCACACAAACACACAATGCCACAAGGTCTAATGGTAAATCTCAGCTATAGCCTTGACATTCACCAATGACATCCTGAGTTATGTTTATAGAAGTAATGTTTTCTCTCTGTCGTATTCTGGACCTAGTGGTCACACCCTGGACTGGGACATTCTTCCACAGACAATTTATTCTCTAAACGTAATTTATAAATTCAACGCAAATAAACGAATAAAACCGCAAGCCATACCTGTATAACTTGTATAATCGCAACCAAAATTGCTATAAGTTGGTCACGACATAAAAGTCTATCCGCACCGAACACTCCTGAAAGATGGGGCCGTCAACTAAACTCTAACCTAAACGACATTTCCGGTAAACTGCCCCGCAACTCCCCAGCACGCGACCAGCATCTCAACAACATATTCAACCTACATTCACCCAAAGACAACACCCTAACCGACCAACCACACGCTTCCCTTTTCATAATGTTTCACAGCTGAACAAAACAAAACCATTCATGTGGGCCCGACGTTGTTCTCAGACTTCAGTAGATGATGATGTCTACCTGCCACGCGTGTCCTTAATGCTGAATCCGTCGTGCACTTTACACGCACACGCAACTCGATTGTTTATTCTTCAAGTAGATGAAAACGGTCGTTACTCATTGGAGTAAATAGCGGATCCCTAAACACTAGGTATCTAATCTAGTCACCCCGAATAACGCGACGAATCAAATCAAATGTCGTTTAGTGTCGTTGGGCATGGAGCTCCCCGGAAGCAACATTCTCGCCCGGGTCACACAATTGAGGACCTCAAGGGACGAAACGGCTATGTGCCATTTTTGTAGTTCTGAGATATTCATATTTTAAAGTGCAAAACTTTACATATTTATCATTAATTAACTAAATGCATTTTAATTCTTCATAGGGTCAGTGACATTATTTTTTCATGAAACGCCATTCAGACATTCTATTTTTTACCCTCTCTCAGGGGTCGGGAAACCATCGCTCGCGAGCCAGATGTGGCTCTATAGAGGGCTGCATCTGGCTCTCAGGCAAAAAGTCTCCCGACACCTGCTCTGTCTGATAGAGTCCATCAGATAGAGGGGATAAATTTAAAAAACAAATTAAAATGTCACATAGCCGTTTCTTCCCTTGAGATCTTCATTCTCTTTCGGGTCAAGGGTGTTACTCTAATACTACTGCCAGGTTATCTAAGACAGGGGTGCTATTTTTGTTTATAGCCCGGGAACCCATTTACAGCCCATTGAAGTTTTCACGGGCTCCTGGATGTGGCATGATTTTAAATCTAAATTACAATAACATAGCAGTCCCCTTTAAGTCTAAACTTCTTTTCGTCTGTAGTCAACAACGTAAGTTACATTTTTGGTAATGAAGTTACAGCACAAACTGCAAATAAGCAGGGATATCACCCCCTGAGCCGAATATAATATGGACATGACAGACGTTGCTTTTATTTTCAACATGCGCAGAACGACGCGCCAACGAGTAGCGAATTTCCTGCGTATGTTTTTATCAATTATAACACGCATGATGGGTGAGTTGATTAATCATTATTCTCACGTTTGGACGATCCGATCGCTTAAACTGACGAACTGTTCTTTTGTGGAATAGTTACTTAAGTAATTTCTGACCCCTTTCGCGGACCCTTGCGATCGTCTCATTGACATCCATCCAGTTGCGCGCGGACCAAAGTTGAAGAAACTCTGCTATAAAGTACAATCGTCCATGGCATCAAAGTGGATATTTCGTTACCAAACACGCGAAGGGAAAAGCAGTGCACAAGAGCGCAACATGGTGCGCAGTTAAAGCGGCGTGTGAAATATCCTTCAGAAATTTTTGTTACAAGGTTACTTAAACTTATCGTATTCTTCAATAGTAGTCCACATAGGCTCGACCCTTAAGTAAGTCAAACGAATCCACCAAGAACTATTAAAAAGTAAAGAACTGTCAAAAGTATTTGTACGTACATATTTTATCAAATGACATGATTATGTGCTTAATGTAACCTCTAAATTTTTGACACCCTTCTTTCGCGAAACATAAAAATACAACAGTAATACGATTAAGATCACAGATCCACGACAGCCCGGACCTCAATGTGCAGAACAAATGACCATAACGGATAGCCCGAACACCAACCCCTTCATGGTATTCCTTTCACACGTCAATTGTTGATTAATTATTATAATTGGGGTTTTACGCGCTTTCTTTAATCTCTCTCCTTCTCCTCCCCCCTCTCTGTGCGTCCACCTATCACCTTGAACTTTGATTGATATTCGCCACAACTGACGCTCGTGAAAAGGACCGCTAGTACATTCTCTTCGAGATCGAACTACAACAAGACTTCGATTCCTTTTTTAGCACCACATGAAAAATTTAACAAACCCTTTTAAAAGACTGACGTCTCCTTCACTGGAGAATTTATTTCTTCTCTGACAGTCTTTTTCACTACCGACCGCCAACCAAAGCCGATCGAACTCGCCCATACAAAATAACATTGCCACCAGAGAAAACAATTCAAATAAATGCGCTGTTACTACAGCCCAAGGTGAGGCATAAATCTCAACCGTTGATAGCCGGCCCTGGGTGAGGTCCGCTTTTTTTCTTTCTTTATGTGTCACTTGTCCGTTCGGCTTAACCAAGTCATCTGTAAGAATTAATACCCCAGGCCTCATATAAAGCTAACTACCGGAAATGATAGGTTTTTTTTCTCTCTCCTTGTTTTGTTGTTTTTATGTTTGTTGTTACAGTGCATATCTTTAGTGCTTCTTGAAAATGTGTTGGAGGTGATTTGGAATAGACTTGAAGGCAGTGAATTCCAGCCGCTGAACAATGAATTTAAGGAAAAAAGACAATGATGATGAAGATGGTGGTGATGATAAACAAGTAATCTAGGATGGTCAAAGCTATAAAGTATAATGTGAATTTTATTTTTTAAAATCGAACAAACATCAAGGGCAATACATTTTTTGTTAGAATAAACTTTCTGTCCTCTAATTGTCCACTCGACTGGTCATCCTTTCGACCAAAATATCATTTCAGTTGGACAAATTTCCGTCATTCAAATTTCATTCAAACTAGTTTCAGGCAACTTGATTTAGTGACGATTCGGAAGGTGCCATATTGAATAAGCAGTATATTAAACTTTTCTTTACAATACTTTAATACGCGATTTACCATCATCATTATGAGGTCTTCATCTTGTGGAGTAGCTGCAACAAAACAACGACCGTAATCCTGTCATTTTATACAACACAGCTCAACTCTTTTATTTTTTTTACAATTGTATTTACTCCTTGTTGGTTTTGTTTGCTGAAGCAGGCTTCTTGCCGACACTCTTGTTTTTTTTTGTTGTCCTTTTTTTTATTTTCCCATTCATATCCTGTTGAATAACTCCATTTATCTCATGCCTGACTTCAGTTGTCTCCCTAAACGCCAATTTGTTTTTTTCTTAATGAGACTATCTTCCCTGAAATTACCATTCGAGAACACCACGTGCAGATCTTGCTAGTGACACTAGAGATTGGGGAATTTTACAATTTTTTTGTAATGAGACAGTAAAATATTATTAACTTTTTAAAAAGTATCCAAAATAATTTTTAAAGACGAAATATCCCTGCGTGAATGATAAACATGAGCTGGGGGGGGGATCCATTTACAACATAACCATCATTAGTTTCTATGTATGCTGCACTATCCTGAAGCCGTTACTGTGGATAGCTTGCAGTAGACATTTATCATGAAGATAAGTTCCAGAAAATCTTTGCTAAGTGTTGGTTGTTTTGAAGAGCTCTGAACGTACTATTTAGAGATATCCAAGCAGAGGTGAATGAAAACAACCCTCTCACTGCAAAATGAAAGCGCTGTAATCATTTGAGTTATTCATTCCAAGGAAATGAGAATCAGTTGTGGAGCAGTTTAACTTTATGCAGGAGAAAGTTTTTTCTCACTGATGTGATTATGAAAAAAAACACAATTTGTTTACATTTATCTCTACATTTTAACCTGTATACCGATATTCCTTCGCAAATACATCACAGCAATCAAACTCTACATAAAGACAAAACATTTATATCCCCGGGTCAACCATTCTAGTGACACAAGCAACAGATGTAAGCGAGAGACCCGATAAACTCCGCCCGTTGCACTGCTCAAATGTCAACATAAGACATGCGACGTCACAGGCCTGGTTGTCGTGATTAAAATGATATAGACACGAACCGACAACCAGATGTCGGCAACTGCAGTAAGGAGACGGGAAGGAGTATATCTTTCTTTGCAAAGGTGAAGGCGGTATTTCTATTTTTAAGTTCCTACTTGAACTTTTCTTAAAGCGCAAATGCCTGACAGCGCAAAAGTCTGACAGCGCAAAAGTCTGACAGCGCAAATGCCTGACAGCGCTAATGCCTGACAGCGCAAAAGTCCACCATTTGATTGGCAACGTCTCCGCATCGGCCAGTTGGAATTATATTGTCTTCCCGTACTTTTTGTTAAGCCGGGGAATAAAGAGAATGGAGTTAATCTTGTTTTTCACTGACACAATATTAAATGCCAATCCTGGCTGCAGCAGCCAACTATAAGCCGGAGCTGTTCGATGGTATAAACTTTGAGATTGCGCAACAATCCGTGAGCTAAAATCTCGTCTTGATGCTCACTAAAATACTCTTTAAAAATGTATTTGAAAACTAAAGTGTTACTCAGTTTTAGGTGATCTTAACCCTTTTTTCAAAGCCTATTCAGGCATAGATTTTTACCGCATTTGTTCAATAACGGCATCTCAATAATACATTTTAATATTTCAAGTGACAGTATTGAAATACGCAACAGCCCTGGAGCACACTGACACACGCATAAAACTGAGGGGGGGGGGTAGGACCTCGCTTTCTACATCCGCCCCTGGGTAAAAGACAATGAGCTGATGTGGACCAGGATCTCTCAACGCCCTGTTTATAGCGACACTTACGCCCACTATCAGCTTCCGGTCAACAAAAGCCAACCGGGTCGTTATCTCCCTTGTCTGCTGCACCCCAAGCGCCATCTCCTCGGGCAGAGGGCATATCCATTATGACACGGTGGTGGTGGCTCTGTTATCATGGCACCAGACAAAAAAATTGTTGCGGTTTATCGAATGGTGTGGGGGAGGGAGGTGGTGGTGGCGGTTGGGGCAGGTAACCCTCGACGCTTTGCTGGCGAGAATTGTCGGTCTCTGAAAACCTCACGTGGTTTCAGCAATTTAAAACGAAAATCTATCAGTCCTGAAGGGATAGGTAGAGACAAAACAAATAATTTTGATATCAGGACAAGAATTAGAGTGGTTTCAGTAAATTTTTATCATAATTTTTGTATTTATTATTTTAAGAGTATAGTTGTTATGCCAGGTATGGTTTGCTGTAATTTTAGGTAAAAATTATTGTAAGCCTTGTCATTTATTTCTCTCAAGATTGCAACTGCAGCTTCTAAATCTGCTGCCCAAACTTGTATCGTCTACAACAAAAACAGTGCGAAAAGTAAACTTATGTTACCCCAAAAAATATTCTTTTAAATACTTTTAATGAAACATTTTAAAAAACAATCTTTATTAAAGACGAGTTTAGACACATGAAAACAGCGAACAGAATTGTATACTTCTTTGGTTCAAACACGCAAGTAAAGGCTGTGTAGAAGTGGAGTGGAGAGCTTAAAATGGCCAAGAATTTAAAACTGAGTGCATAAGTAGATGGTAACACTCACTATATATGAACAAGAGTTTAGAACCGAGCGCATAAGTACAGGGCCGGATTTAGACTTGATGGGGCCCTAAGCTATTTGAGATATGGGGGCCCTTTTGAAGTCTAGATTCTAGATATTCTATGTCAGTGCCAAATAGGAAAAAAATTTCCGCGGGGGCCCTAAGCTATAGCTTGTTTAGCAAATAGGTAAATTCAGCACTGCAAAACTAGATAGTAATACTCACTTATATAGGGCCCAAGATTAGAACAAAGTACAAGAGTAGACAGGAGCACTTTATGTGGCCAAGACTTTAGAAGTGAGTGCAGGAGTAGATAATAACACTCACTTTATGTGGCCTAGAGCAGTGGTCCCCAACCTTTTTAGCGCCGCGGACCACTAAAAGTTTGATAATTTTATCGCGGCCCACTAACCTGGGGAGGGGGGTTATGGGTGGGTGAGGGGGTAGGGTTTGCGGCTGCGTTGATTATTTATACAGGTATTTAGATTGTTTTCATGTATAGTTTTAATCTCATTGTACTTAAACATGCCTTCAAAATAAAATACAGTTACACAAAAATTGAATCCAACATTATTTAATATTTTAATTGACTAGAATGTAAAAATCAATGAGAACCCTGAGCTTGTTTTTCTGCAACGAGACGGTTCAATCTGGGGGTAATGGGAGACAATGACACCCGAAGTGTGCTGCTTATGTCCATTTTATTCCGTTGTTTTGTCTTCGTTGCTGTCACTGCAGAAAACCCCGCTTCACTCACTCAGATAGGATGTGCAGATGCCGACACAAAGGGACCATTTTAGTTGTCCTGACATATAACCATACAATGACATGAACAGTTCAGCTCCCGTGGTGTTGGTTGACAAAAGATAGAGCACATAAACTAATCCTCATATACATCTCATGATAAATATATATATCACATAAACAAGTAATATTGCCTTGTTGTCGATGTCTGTAGATTCGTCAATCCGGAGTGCATACCACGGTGATGAATTAATCCTCTCCAACAATTGTATCTCAATAACTTCGGCTATTTCCTCAATGCGCCTAGTTACAGTGGTAGCCGACAATGGCACATGTGCTATCTTTTTAACAGCAGCCTCTCCTAGAAGTTCACGGCAAATGTCTTTAGGAGAGGGCAAGATAATTCTTCACCAATAGTGAATGGCTTTTTAGCCTTAGCAATGCGTTTACCCGCACCAAATATGAAGCTCGCAGTGCGTTCTCATTTACTGATGTGGTGGCCCTGAGAAATTTCTTCTGTCCGTCATGTTCCAGTTTTTTTCCTTTCAAAATACTCCATGGGCTTATCTTTTAATCCATGATGCTTGGCGTTCAAGTAGCGAAGCAGTTTTGAAGGTTTCATCGCCTCATTAGAAAGCCGGTCACCGCAAACTATGCAGAGCGGTGTTGGTATGTTGGAGTCAACTGTCTCAATAAATCCATATTTCAAGTAGGGATCCCATGGTATTGTCTGTTACGAGTTATATGCTTTTTGGATGTTAAAGGCTCTTCTTCACTCTCTTCACTGGGCCTTTTCTTTTACCAAGAAAACTTTTTAACGATGCCTGTTTCGAACTCATTTTTCTAATTAGTGGGTTTAATATGAGCGTTCACGTGACCGATCTGTAACCCGGAATATAAAACATCATAAAGGTCAAATAGTAAATGTGAAAATTTATTATTTCACTTTAATAACATATTAAATCTTCATAAAATTATATATTATCCGTATCAGTATAATCACAAATAGCTGTTTATTGGAAGTCATTCATGGTGTTTTTAAAAATTGTTTTTCTTAACATGTGAATTTCATTGACGCTATAAGTCTAAGCATTTATTTAAAAATGTAAAGCATAAAAATGAATTAAATAATTTAAACTTACTTTATAGCTGTTTTTGACACAAGTAACACTCTTGGAATAATAGCGATAACGTCACCAGAAGACACTTTCGAAATCCGGTCGTTGATGAGATATCAATGAAATTTAGGAACACAAAAACGAAATAGGAAAAGAATCGGAAATAGAAGTAGTAAAGTAGATCAGCTTGCCAACCTGGGTGACCCATCAAAATCGCGCACCAAAAAGAGCGCTACATAAAAGCGTGATAAGAACGCTGACATAAGAGCGCCGACAGAGAGCGCAAAGATTGATTGTAGGCGGTTGTCCGCTCTGCGCTATGTGTCATTGATGTTCTTTGGACGTGGTGCCGCCAAAACGGGTAACAAGCTTTTCAATCTTGTGTATGGAAAGACGCACAATCACTAGAGAAATACACCACAGTTTAAAAAAATGTAAATAATTTAATGTTCGTTTGCTCGCGGACCACCAGGCACATCTCCGCGGACCACTAGTGGTCCGCGGACCCCAGGTTGGGGACCACTGGCCTAGAGTTTAGGACTGAGTGCAGGAGTAGATAGTTCTAGCAACTTGGCCACAGAGAGTGCTCCTGAGTGCAGGAGTAGTTAGGAGCACGCTCTTGGCAAGTAGCTAGAACTGAGTGCAGGAGTAGTTAGGAGCACTCTCCGTGGCCACGTAGCTGGAACTGAGTGCAGTGGAAACAGAAATGTGTTATGTTTTTAGGGGATGTTTGAAAATATTTCTGCACAGGCGTTCGCAGTTGACTTACTTACTTCTATTAGACTTACTTACGCCTGTTTGATTTACTTATGCCTGAAATACGCTTACTTACACACGTGAGAAGTCTCTTAAAAAGGCCGGAGATCTTTACCCGGTGTAAGCGGTGGTCAAATCTTTTGCACTGTTAAATTTATTTTATAAGATCTCTATCCTTTATCGATTTCGCTTTGTCTCTGACGTGTAAATTTATGTTTCATATGTTTGTCGTCGAATATTTGTAAGCGTAACTTTATCCACTTCGGAAATACATCGGGAAAAAAAAAGTTATCCGGGGAAAACTCGCGAACGTTTAGATTGCGCAATAGCCAAGAGATCAGAAATGCGACCTTTTGAATCCGGTAAACATGTTTTCTGAGTACCCGGTAAAGTGCGTAGTAACAACTATTGGCTGTGCGATGTAGAGCCGCTAAAAGCAATCAAGTTGTTGTTTTTTTTCGTGGGTCAAGCTATAGTAACTACAGTGAGGATTGATTCTTTGATGGGTAGACCCAAGTAGTGATTATACGCATTTTATTGCCTTTTTGTGTTTTTCTTTAAGTTGTTCTCTGCCGTTTTGGTAGAGCTACTAGCTAACCCATCCGGTCTTTGAAGTACGACTAAAAAATTTGAAATGATAGCATTTATTAAACATTATTTTTAAAAAAAAACAGAAATAAGTTGCTATCAACTGAAACTGCGAACCTCTAATATTTTCGATTATAGTCTACTCTATCGTGTTCTAATATATTCTAATTCCATCTATTCATCTGCTCTAAACTGAACATCAAATAAAAAATCAAACAAACTTATCAGCATAGATACGGTAACTAAATTTTGGGAAATGATGGGTAATCTCTAAATTTAACAAATCATTCACACACACACAAAATTATTTCAAGATTAAACATTAAGTAAAATGGATTTTGAAAAACTTGATGACACACGTGTCATAAATTCATAAACAAGTTCACCCCCCCCCACACACACACTTTAGACAAGACAATGTTGTCAATGGTTTCAAGAGGATAATTCTTTAACAGCTATTTTGTCTGTGATTTGTGGGCAGATATTTGAATGGAGTTTGTACGGATTTATTGTACACGCATATTTAACTAATGAAATTTGTCGAGCTGCCGGTCCGCATAAATTATAAAGAAAGGAAAGAAAAATACAATTACAATCTTCCATTTGTAGCCAATGATACTAACCCTACAAACATGTCAATAATGTTTTTAAAAATGGGCACATACAATTTTAAAAAATGAAATAAAAAATTATATTAATTTTTATTATTATTTATTAATTATTTTAGCGTTAATTTGATACAGATGCTAGTTCCGAAATGGTCCATACTCTAAAAACGGATGTAAAGAAACAAAAAAATCCGACAGAAGGTAACAAACTACATTTAAATTAACAGATTATTAATTTGTATTGATTTCAATGGAATATTTAGTACATTTTAGTAAATATTAAAAATATTTAGTTTTTTTAAAAATCCTTTATATTAACTCGCGGTGTCTGCGGCCGCCCGCCCGACCGCCCGCCCTTGTAGCCAAAAATTTTGATCGATTTTTAACCCACTTGCTCGTAAGCTAGCGAGCTGAAATTTTGCAGGCAGTTTTGTACCGATGATAACAACAATGTATCAAAATTTCAGATCGATCGCATGTACCATAATTAAATTATTGATTTTTTAGGTTATTTTATTTATTCCTATGTATCATGCTATTTTTTGAGATAGAGCGTCGCGGTGCGTATTATATTGAACAACCTTTCTGTCGCGCAATAAGGTGCGTATTTTATTGACAACTTTTTTATGAACATATTCCTGATCGGTGCGTATTATATTAAACATGTTTTACGACACAACTGCAATTTTGTATTTCTGCATGGTCTGGCGCTGCGTATTGTAATGAACATTCTTTTAGTTACGTCTCGTACATAAATGATTTATAGTGAAAAACTTGGTTTTTTACGGGTTTTTTAAATTTAAAAATTAGTTTTGACCATGTCGCAATTTTTTTTTAACAGCATGAATTGATTTATACTAAGTCTTAATTAAAATTAGTCTGCATTAATTTCAAACGTAGTCATTATCGCAAATCATGGGGGATGAAAGGGATGCCCTAAATTTTGGTGATTAATTTATTCACTTCAATCTACTGACAAATAGCGGAATAATAGCATAAAATTATTATAGTTATGTTTCCCAAACTGAAACAATAGATTGTCCCTTCTGTGTGTTGTAAAGTGTAAATATTAAATTTTAAAATTTGATTTTTCTTCTTTAAAACTTCAACAACAAAAAATAATAGAGAGAATTAAGTTGATATTAGATACCGAAAAGATTTATTGTATTAAACCCAATTTATATATGGAAAAGAGAGGACCCATGGATATGGTTGTAAAGAGGTGAAACATGAATGCTGAGCATCAAACAAGTTCTTCAACTCTTCTTCACAAAAAGCTGATAGAAACATAAATGAAACCGAAGCTTCATTAGCGAAACGAATTTCACTCATGCCGCTTATGAAAAATTCACTCTTCACATATTCAGTTTAATTTTAGTGCGGATGATGTTGGTATCCCAACACTTCAGCTTGTTAGTTGTAGCGATGTTCTATCGAATGTTCTCAACATATTTTAATACGAAGTGAAGACAAAGTGACGACGACAGGGTTTGTCATTTCTAAAACCGGAAAACGCCATAGCTCAATGAGTAATGGTCTATTTTTAGATTACATTATAGCGGAACAATGTTTTGAAGCATAGATACAGTCGAATCATTATATTCTCAAAATTGTTAGCATGGTAAAATTACGAAACTGTTTTTGCTTTTTCAAGTCCAATACGTTGTCTGAAATGAAAGAAGAATTAACAAATAGCTGATAAGATACATTCTTCTCAATATACCTACATTTACGTATTGACTCGTATCTTTTATTAAATTTTTATGAAATTTGTCCTTGAAAAGGATAAATATAGATATAATATTTCTATTAATAGATTTCCGCCATGTCATGACAAAGCCCACAGTAAATGAAAAATAAGCAATAATTGCTTAATAGTATTGTTTGATATGACATTGTTAAATGCCCATAATTTGTATCTACATTTACATAAATAATACAATAATAGTTTCCACTCTATGGGTGTACGAATAGGCACTATATTTTGTCAGTGGGAAAGAACACTTATCTTAAAATAAATCTTTATTGTCAACATCTGATGTGCATTTCAATAAAATTTTATTTGCCAGTAATCGCTGCACCACAAAGCATCGGTACAAATATATTTTATCAATTGCCGTGTTCTTGATAAACTTTAGGTGACAAGATAAAAATTGTTAATTTCTTTTAAACTCTTTTGAAATTTAGTTACAATACTGTGAGATATATTATTATTAAGTTGTGTTACTAAAAAATATTTTTAGTAACTTAAACTTACTTTTACAAAAAAATTATTTCAAATAAAAAATACATTGTATTTATTTATACTTACAGAAGCTATGAACTTAATACATTAAGTTTATTCTATATGCATCCTTAACTATTTGTAAAATGAGATAACTGCAGGACTTAATATTGTGTAGACTTTCTGTAAGTGGCACGCCACTTGACTTCGATCCCTATATTTAGGGATACTATGACAATGAAATGCAAATTATATATATATATATATATCGGAAATTAACGATTAATTTCTCGATTAATCGTTAAATTTTTTAACGATTAATTTTTTTTTAACGATTAATCGATCCCCCACTTATAAATGTACTGGAATTCAAAAAGTATAATATTTTTGCCGATTAATATAAACTAATTTAACGGACGATTACACGAACATTTTGGTTTTAAACTATTTACTGACGTGAATGTTCAAAATGTTGATAAAGGTTATTGTGTCCATTGAGAGAAATCGTTTGCATACCATGCAATGCTCCCTTTATGTCTAAGCTTCGTTGGTCCATGTGCAAAGTTTAAAAAAAAACCGTGTGCAAAGTTGCACAACGTCCATTTTTTGCAATAGTTTACAAAATTTGCTGCGCGGTGATTCTAAACTCCTGCCTGGCTTCGGTCAAATATCTGCACAGCCGCGCTGCTAAAAGGGAACATTGCTACCATGGTTCTAACACTTCGCTTGCATATCATCTGCGAACCATACACCCACTACAGTATCCGAAACTTCAGCGTTGTTGGTTAAAAAATGTCATATAAAGAAGACATTCTAGTGTTATTTGGATTTTCGACTAGTATGTTTAATAAGTGTAACTTATGACACCATAAATTTCAAATTTTTTGGCTTTAATCGAAATTAACGATTAATTAATCGTTAATTTTTCAAAAATTAACGATTAATTTTAAATTAATCGATAACAGCCATAATATATATATATATATATATATATATATATATATATATATATATATATATATATATATATATATATATATATAATATATATATATATATATATATATATATATATATATTAGGGCTGCGGAAATTAACGATAATTTCTCGATTAATCGTTAAAATTTTTTAACGATTAAAATTTTTTTAACGATTAATCTACCTACCACTTATAAATGTAATGGAAGTCAAAAAGTAAAATATTTCGGCCGATAAATATGAACTAATTTCCGGACGATACACGAACATTTTCGTTTAAACTATTCACTTAGGTGATTGTTCAAAATGTTGATAAAGGTTGTTTCCATTGAGAAAAATCGTTTGCCTACCATGCGATGTTCTCTATAAGTCTAAGCTTGTTGTTTCGTGTGCAAAGTTTTAAAAGAACTCGTGTGCATGGTTCCACAACGTCCATTTTTTGTGCAAAATTTCCTGCGCGGTGATTCTAAACTCCTGCGTGGCGTCGGTAAAATATCTGCGCAGCGGTGCTGCTTAAAGGGAGCATAGCTACCATGGTTCTAACACTTCGCTTACATATCACCTGCAAACCAAACATCCACTACAGCATTAGAAACTTCAGTTGAGACAATCTAAAGCTATGTAAACGATTTTTCAGCTCTACTGGTTATATTGTCAATAAGACCCGCTCTGAACCAGTAATGTCAATACACTTGTCTGTTTGCGTTGTTGGTTAAAAGATGTCATGTAAAGAAAACATTCCAGTGTTATTTCGATTTTCGACAAGTACGTTTAATAAATGTTACTTATGACACCATACATTTCAATTTTTGGCTTTAATCGAAATTAACGATTAATTAATCGTTAATTTTTCAAAAGTTAACGATTAGTTTTAAATTAATCGAAACAGCCCTAATATATATATATATACTAGTAGACCCGTCGTGCGTTGCAACGATCAAAGTAAAAAGGAATACATTTAAAGAAACCAATGAGTGGTATGTTTAAAAATAATTCTGAAGAAATTGTCGTGGAAGTGTGAAAAAAAAATCCAAGTTTCATAGCAAACGGATAAATAAATTAATAATTAAATAGCGTACAAAAGAAGAAACGATATTAAGGGCCCCGGCCCCAAAATGAGTGATATTATAGTTTTTTTTATTGCCATTGTACTCATTTCTTAAACCTTTACGATTTTATTCATTATTCAGTCATTAACAATCTTGACAAATAATGACACATGTATCCCTTATTATACAAATTGAAATTCACAGGTGTTTTGAACTTTATATCTTGCCCAGAATGGGCCCTGGGGCCCTTAATGTTGTTTTTATCTATTGTACTCAATATATATTCCTCAATATCGTGTAAAATTGAATAGGGAATACAATGATTAAAGTTCAGTAAAAAGACTTTTTCGAAGGAATGGAAATTAAGAGTTCAGTGCCCTATAGTAATATAGGCTCTTAAGTTTTTATATTCTAAGTTTTGTCAAAATCCAGTTTTTTTCTCAATATCTAAATCTTAAACTACTTTTTATATACCTACAATAGGGTGGGGAAAATAGCATTAAGGGGCCCTGGCCCATTCGGTGCAAGAGGTCAATTTCAAAAACCTGTTCATTTTAGTTCATTTTTTTTTGTTCCCTATTTCGGATAAGGCATCATATTTTTTAAATTATATTCAATGCACACACACACCAGATTTTATATCTGAAAAATAAAATACATTAAAAAAAAAGATTCAATCGTCTGTTAATAAGCGCATCTTAAAAATGATTAAAAGGCAATTTTAGAAATGGCCTATGCTATTCTGAATACAAAGGAATGAACATAAAAACATATTCAATTCGCAATTCATATTAATTAAGCGTTTTCAGGATCATTTCATTAAATTTAGTCAACTTTTGTTAATACGTTCGGTAGCGAAAGTTTATAATGTATAGTGTATATAAAGCTTAAGTAAACAGTTTTAAAGTGTAAGTTTATTTGACATAGGCCATCACTTTCAACATAATATAAACTCGCTACATCTATGGTTTTTAATTAAATGTCGAGTTATGAATTACATTTTTAAAAAATCCCAATTTTATTCATTGCATGTAAAATATTAATACAATGCATCGTGAAAATAATTGAAATAAAATAATTTAAACGCATATGTAATATATAAAGCTCAGTTGATATTTTTATGTTTGTTTGTTTGTATCCTTTAAAAAAAGGCCACTGCTTTGTTGACATTTTTCCAAAAGATCTCTGCCACTGTCGTCACTAAAAAAGCTCTTATATATTTATGACACTGCATCGTAACACAATTGTAATTAATACAATATTTGTAACAGCGTATATGAGATAAAGATAATAAAGATAAATAAAGAAATTAGGCTATATTCCTAATTTTAAAAAAAGCAAACAAAACAAATCAATTTTATGTTAAAAACGCATGTGAAACCATGACAATAATCGATTTTAAAAATGGTCTATGTTAATCCATCATCAAAGGAATGAACATAACATATTCAATTCGCAATACAAAATAATTAAGCGTTTTCAGGATCACTTTATTTAGTTTAATCTACTTATGTTAATAGGTCCGGTAGCCTAAGTTTAAATAGTATAAGTGTATAGGTTATGTAAAAAAACAATAGCTTATGTAAAAGACAAACAAAATATAAATGTTATATTAATAGGACACAGCTAAATTTAAGATGCGTCCACGAAAATGTGCGCACAGTAATCAGGCGATAAAATATTTTAAAACGTGCACCGCTAAAAATGAAGCCTTGAAAAACATACTGACACAATTATTACATAAATAGGTTTTTCATAAAATGTCGAGTTATGGAACAGAAAATAATTAAAACATATTCGCAATTAAATTTAATCGTGTAAACAATTAAATCTAATTCATCGTGTGGCAGTTGTAATTAAATATGTTTACGTGTCTATCTAATATATAGAAAGTAACAGTAAAGAAAATGACAATTCTTTGTACTACACAGCTGAAATTATGAAGCGTACACGAAAATGTGCGCACCGTAATTAGACATTATAATATTTTTTCAAATGCGCACGGCTGAAAATAAAGTATTGGCATTGGGGGAAAAAAACGTCACCAAAAGTAACTCGCTTTGAACGGCATTTGAACGTCCGCGTAAATTTGTTCAATACAGAAATGAGGTTAAATTTGTTATTCTTTGTCTCTGCATTTTCTGATTATTTAATTTACGGCATTCGGGCAAAAGGGACAATTACAAAAACTAACTTAAAACCACCTTCAGGGTAAAAGGAACCGTCCTGCCAAATTTGGTCCCCGTCCGTCATTTGGTTTTTCCGTGATTGTCTAACAGAAAGTCGAAAAGTGAAACATACAAACAACTGAGCTTTATATATTAGATATGTGTATATATATATATACTGTCACGTGTGAATCACGAGTTTGGATGACGCAGAGGTCACGTGAGTGAAAGCGTGGGAAGAAATGGGGTAGAAGGTTCGAGATTAGTATCAGTGTTGGAGAATTCTGGGTAAATGGCGGACTTGTGCTGAGGATTCCACATTGTATAACCTCAAATTATATATGTGCTGTGCATAGTGTAGATATTAATTAAAGTAGTTTTATTGAAACCAGTTCTTCAGAGGATTATTGTATGCAGTGTTATGTATTGAGAGAACGCCTACAAGATATATTAATTAGTAAAACATCACAAAGATGTTAAATTGGTGTCAAAGTAAAAGTGATTAAGATTACCATTAGTCCTAAGTGAACACAGTACAGGAAGGAGGTATTCGTGGAAGTGACAATTATTTTGTATATTCAAAAAGGAAAGTATTCATTAAAAGAAGAAATATTGCGAGCCATCATAATTTGTCAATATTCAAGTTCGTAAACAGCAGTAAATAACCTTTTGTAATTCAATGAAATATTTGATACAAGAATTTTTCAAAATGGTGGCTTGACTTCCCACATTGCAGCTAGACGCACCGAATCTGGGTCAAGTGCAAGGCACACTGAGCACACAGTATCAACGTGACACAGGCCATTACTAATAATTCCAAGAAAGAACTGTAAACAAACCTTGAACTTGAGAAGCTATGGACTATTAACAACGGTGTCAGTGTGAATTATAAATCAAGGAACTGAATTTGTATTCATTGATTGTGTGAAAAGTGTGATAATTGCCATTTGGAGTAATGGAGTGAACTAAAGTGTCTAAAAAACTACCCTAAAGCTCGGAAATTGGAAAATTTGACTAAGTGACTTATTTTATTCAAAACTTTGGACCATCGGATGTGTTTTGTCAATCTGAGGGAGCGTATATATAAAGTATACTTAAGATTCCGTGTGAGGATGCTTTGTTGCCTCATTTTGTAAAAATCAAATTTAAAGGATTAGATGTGTCACTTATTTGGACTTCAAGATTTTTCATTTGGAGGATTTATACCTTAATAAATAAATACCTACATTCCTTACCGAATTGCTTAACTCATATCATTCCATATAAAAAAACATGGATTACTACGAAAAATTCACTGCCATAGCAGAAAAATTTGGCTTAAGTGGAAAAGAATTGAAAGACTTTGTTGAAGAGAAAGTCAAAATTGCCAAAGAAGAAGCTAAAGAAGAAGAGAGGCAAAAACAAATAATTGAAAGAGAAGAAAGAGCTGCAAGAAGAGAACTTGAACAACTTAAAAATGATAACTTAAAACTACAAATTGATTTAGAGAGTAGAGGCCACAATCCTGGTAATGACACAAATAGAAAGTCAGCACCGAAGGACACTATCAAATTTAGAAAATATGATAGCCAGAAAGAAAAAATGGATGTTTATCTGGATTATTTTGAATCCATAATGGCCATGAAAGGTTATGATGAAGAAGATTGACCAGCACAATTGATGACTCAACTAACTGGAGAAGCATTTGAAGCTTATAACAGTATAGCCAAAGAAGACAAAAACATATATAAAAATGTCAAAAAGGCACTTCTATGTCATTTCGGAAAGTCAGAAAATGATTATAGAAAAGAATTTCATGAAATGAGAATCAAGATGGACAAAGATCCACTGATCATAGTACATGAAGCACAAGTTAAATTAACAAAATGGCTAGAACTTACAGCAATAGATACGAGCAATCCAAAGGCCATACTAGACATGGTGTTAATTGACAAGTTCTTAGAAAATGCAACACCATCTCTATTCACATATTTAACTGATAAGAAAGTTCGTACTCAAGCAGAGCTAACAAATGCATTACGCACATTCAAAGACTCTCATCCAAATGTGGAAATGGATAAGAGACAAGATATCTTTGCAGCAATACAAATTAAAAACCAAGAAAAAAGGCAATGAATGAGAAACCAGAGTCTGCCAAACCAAGGCAACAGACAAACTATTTGCTGGTACTGTAACAAGCCAGGACATATGGCGAGGCAGTGTTACCACAATAAAGGACAACCAAATAGGGTGTCACCTAATGCCAGCCCTATAAGAAAGAAAACAGAAGAAAAATCAAGACAAGATCACTTTGAAAACAAAGGAAGACAATCATGGAGAGAAAAATATAATCATAAATCCAGACATGGAGATTATGATCAAGGTAGACAATCATGGAGAGACATATATAATCGTAATTCCATAAATAGAGATTATAATCAAGGTAGACGACCATGGAGAGGCAGATATAGTTTTGATTCCAGAAACAGAAATTATGATCAACCATGTAGAAAGTATGAAAACCAAGCCATGGATGATAGAATAAAGATGAATCGAGAAGAAACAAGAACTTGTGACACTTTAGCCATTATTGACAATCACATATATGGTAAAAGGGATGAAGGCCATAATAGCAGAGATAGAGATGGTACTATTGAGTCTGAGACCATTTATGTTCAATCATCTGAAGTTGGAATAACAGTGGGTTGTGAATTAAGCAGAATCAAAGACATAGATAAAGACAATGATTTTCAGATAAAGGTTTCTAATGACAGTGACTCATCTGGTCGAAATTCTGTTGAATTATCTGGAAGCAAAAATGACATCTCAAAAGCTAAGCGACTTATTCAAGATGCTGGAATTGATATTGTGAATGGACATCATTGTGGTCGTTGTTGGTGAATTATTGAACATTTAATAGGCTGAAGAAACATTGAAAGCCCAACGATTTGAATTCATACTCGTCAGCTGAAGAATGACTATTTTTGAGCTAGGCTATGCTATTAGCCGACTACAAATTTGACATTAAACCTTTTAAGGGAATGGACAATGTGGTTGCAGACATATTAAGTAGAATGACAATAAATAAAGACATTCTGTGAATTCCTAAGTGATAAAACCAGAGACTGTATTAATATTAGTCTGTGAATTCCTAAATGATAAAACCAGAGACTGTATTAATATTACTTTGTGAATTCCTAAATGATAAAACCAGAGACTGTATTAATATTAGTATTTTTATTCGCTGAACAATAAACAAGGAGCAGTGTTTGAATTCCAATGGACATTATATTTAATTTTAATTTTAAGAATATTGATTGTTTAAAGTATTTTACTTACACAAAATTACAGATGTGTTTAAAATGTCAGTTTCATTTTTTCAGTACAGGTAGACTGTTGCAGTCCTACAGATTTTTTTCTCTTGATCTTTATGTCTAGATGTTGTGTGTAAGGCAATGAATGTCCATTGATCATAAATATTTGAAATTTGAATATACATGTAGATTAAATTGATTTTATTAAGACCAAACAATTTTTGTATTTTATAAACATTTTTTTTAAGGATTGGTGTGAATGTCACGTGTGAATCACGAGTTGGATGACGGAGAGGTCACGTGAGTGAAAGCGCGGGACGAAATGGGGTAGAAGGTTCGAGAGTATTATCAGGGAGTTGTCAGAATTCTGGTGTAAATGGCGTACGTGTGATTGAGGAGTCCACGTTGTATAACCTCAAATTATATATATACTGTGTATAGTGTAGATATAAATGTTGTTTTATTGAAACCAATTCTTCAGAGGATTATTGTATGCAAGGTTATGTATGGAGAGAACGCCTACAAGATATATTAATAAGTAAAACATCACAAAGATGTTACATATACTAGGTGCAAGTACCCGGCTTTCCCGGGTTTAAATAAGGTTTTCTGAAGAAGGGTATAAAACTGTTTATTTGCATGCATATAATGGTACGTTTATCTTAAAGCAATGTGATAGACAACATTTTTGGCAGTTCCATATGGAGTGTGTACAAAAAGATGTTCCTCTTTGCCCACTCTGGAGCAGGCCACATGAGAAAAGCATGGTTTCTACAAGTCTATACCAGCAATCCCAAGAGACTGGCCCTGTGACTTGTTGATTGTCATGGCAAAGCACAGTTTCAGTTATATGGGATCGAAAGCCTTCTGAGCTTGCTAAACATTTTTTGTTTAGCAAACGTTTCACCAAAAGGCCCCGATGTGGATGCAGAGGGACACCCTGGATGCTGGCGGAGGCACTGAGCAACATTTGTTTGTAAAGTTTTCTCTAAAATGTACCCACGGCTCAGAACACATGGAGCACTACTTTTGGCAGGAGGAGGCCACAGTGAGGTTGGGATGGAACGAAACCTGTTTAAGAACCTTCCCCATGTAATTTCGTGTACGTGTACCAAATAACGTGCTGAAAATAAAAGTCTTAGTCTTAGTAATAACCTGTTAGCACTTAATACCGTTTTGGCTAAATATCCGCGAAGCTCACTTTGTTGTGCTTTAATTAGAATCCAATGAAAATGACAGGCAGGTATAGACGTTTTATTTTTAGATACTCCGCGAAGTATTCTTATTTTAATACTTTCGCAGAAACATTAAACAAAATAGAGATGGCTGGAAGAAGAGTTAAGAGATGGCTGGAAGAAGAGTTAAGAGATGGCTGAAGGAGAGTTTAGAGATGGCTGGAAGAAGAGTTTAGAGATGGCTGAAAGAAGAGTTTAGAGATGGCTGAAAGAAGAGTTAAGAGATGGCTGGAAGAAGAGTTAAGAGATGGCTGGAAGAAGAGTTTAGAGATGGTTGGAAGAAGAATTTAGAGATGGCTGGAAGAAGAGTTTAGAGATGGCTGGAAGAAGAGTTTAGAGATGGCTGGAAGAAGAGTTTAGAGATGGCTGGAAGAAGAGTTAAGAGATGGCTGGAAGAAGAGTTAAGAGATGGCTGGAAGAAGAGTTAAGAGATGGCTGGAAGAAGAGTTAAGAGATGGCTGGAAGAAGAGTTAAGAGATGGCTGGAAGAATAGTAAAGAAATGATTTGTGTGATGAGATTAATTTGAAAAAAGAGTTGGGAGATGAGTTGTGTGAGAAGATGGGCTGGATGTAGGTTTAGATATGTGTGAGAAGATGGGCTGGATGTAGGTTTAGATATGTGTGAGAAGATGGGCTGGATGTAGGTTTAGATATGTGTGAGAAGATGGGCTGGATGTAGGTTTAGATATGTGTGAGAAGATGGGCTGGATGTAGGTTTAGATATGTGTGAGAAGATGGGCTGGATGTAGGTTTAGATATGTGTGAGAAGATGGGCTGGATGTAGGTTTAGATATGTGTGAGAAGATGGGCTGGATGTAGGTTTAGATATGTGTGGAGAAGATGGGCTGGATGTAGGTTTAGATATGTGTGAGAAGATGGGCTGGATGTAGGTTTAGATATGACTTGTAAGTCAATTGCTGTTAAAAACTTTGTTAGTTTGGTATAATTTATTTTAAATGTATTCCAAATGTGTTTACTTGGAACCGTTCTAAATGTATAACATCAACCAGCCAGCCAGGTCATGAAGCAAATTATTATTGATCCCCGTTCGGTTTGTTTGTGGTCAACTAATGGGTCATGCCAAAGGTCGATGATTGACTCGCTGTGACACCGTGTCTGAATCAGAGCCACTTACTTAATTATGTCCCTTGCCGCTCACGTCAAAGATCAGTCGTATGTCAGACCACGCAACAACATTCGCTTTGATTCCAGAGTATAACAAATGTGTTATCTTTCTTTTGACGCTAATTATAAATGTTAAATATAATTTGCAAAGAAATAAGTTTCCAAGTATAAAAATGACGTTTCAATGGAGATAAGCAAATATATTTGTGACAATTTTTTAAACTATGAACTACATGTATAACAATAACTTTTAATAATTTATTATAACTTGTTATCAACTATACCTAACAAATTATAAACTCTTATATGATATAATTTTGTTCTGTCACACTAAGTCAATTGCGCTAAATGTGCAATACACTTGTTAAAATTATCAACTAAAAGTAATGCTATATAATTTTTTAAATAAGATGGATATTTGCTTGGATCCCATGTCAAACCGATATTCGAATAAAGAACTTTTTTTCCGTTACAGGGCCCGAAAAGGCAGAGTCAGCAATGGCAGCCCCCGTAAGGATTTCAAAAGAAAGTGTTTTTAAAAAAGTTGCTGGGTGAAACAAAGTCTGAACAGCTGTACTAACAGGGTGCCCTCCAAGATACATAAAAAAACGAATAATTTTAAAAATTAATAAACATAGTTTAGTATTATAGTACAATGCTTTAAACAATAGAAAAGTATATTTAAACGGATGATGCATGGCCTCAACGGGAAAACATGTGTTCCCCACACACGCCCAGCCCGAGGACTTGAAGAACCAAGAGACCACTGCTAAAGACACGTGTACGACATTTTCTTTGCACAAACAGCTGAATGCACACCTTAGCATCATAAGCCCAGACAGGCAGCAAAGGGGCCGTCCATAAATGACGTCACGCACCTAGGGGGGAGGGGGTTCACACATTTGTGACGATGTGTGACAAGAGGTGGAGGGGGGTGTTTAATAAATGTGACGTCACATCAAAAAAACGCGCATCTTTAAATAAAAGGTCCAATTAAGTATTTGATTACAATGTATTTAATGACTTTTTACAAGGATTCACATGTGTTGCGAAATTAGAGAGCATCCTTACACTAAATACATCATACTTAAATGACAATAAAGTGATTTGAAACATGCTCATTTTCAAATAGAAAATTCCACTTTTGGGGGAGAGGGGATCAACGCTATGTGACGTCATATTGGAGGGAGGGGTCTAAGTTTTTGTGACGACGTGTGACGAGGGCGCGAGGGGGAGGGGGGGGGGTCAAAAATCGCCCAAGATCGCGTGACGTCATTTATGGACGGCCCCCAAATGGGCTCATTGTGCTAACATCAATACGAAACAGTAGCGCATCACATGTATCACTTCCAAGTACTTCAAGACATATCCTAAATGGTGCCACCAACAATACCCGACTAAAACAAACACGCTGTGCAAATATGTTTTTTAAGAAGTAAATACACATGTATTTTTAAAAAAAATTAAAACAAACGAAAAGCCGTAGAGGCAGGTCCGATTGGCTGACGAGTCGGAGTGATGAAGATTCCTATCTACACCGTAAGCTCTCTACAAATCGACAAATCCCCCAACTTTTTCTAATGTTTCATATTCAAACCTCTACCCGCCTCAGGAGCACAATCTCCTTGACAGCTTGTTAACCCCAATGAAGACCATGCATTCACACCACGGCAGCAGAGCTGCAACACCACCAAATCAACACAGTCAGTAGTAACGGTTGAGCTAATTAAAACACCGCTTTATTGCGTGTGTTTTTTTTCTAACCCGTCAAGACGCAATCGCTAAATGCATTTGTTAACGCAGAACACAAAGGGCGGTTATTGACAGTCTGTCACTGACAAGTGTAGATAACTACGGGGAGGGTGAGCTATAGCTCGAGTTATTGATCACAAAATTGTATAAATCAATGACGGGTTATGGGAAATAAAAGGGGGTAGGGTGGGTGAATCTGTAATGAAATGTTTAATCGGAGCATCCCTAAAGGTTTCAGCTGATGCTTCTAAATATAATACAGAAGAAATAAACGATGTTGTCTTTGTGTTTAAGCTTAAAGGAAAAGTGACCCAGTAAGGAAGCATTTAATTTGGCAGGTGTGAAAGTATTGAAAGTATTGGGATCTTATTTTCCTATTCATGAAGTGATAACTATCTATAGTCTATAGGGTGGTGCTTCTCAAACTTTTTAGTATGGCGGACACGGCAGGAATTTTTCCCATTGCACCAGCGACCGGTGCACTATTTTCCCTCTACTAACGTGATAGCGAAATGTAATTCATGTTAATTTATTTTGTTTCATTTTATGTGCTTATTGCCGAAAAAATCGAAATGTTCTTCATGGCTTGTATTAATGGATGAAAGTTGAGGATTATAATTATACTTTTTGGTCCTTTCTTTGTAACTTCTGGGGACCGCCGGTCCGCGGACCACCACTTGGAGTAGCACCGGTGTATAGGGTATTATCTAGTAATAAAATAAAGACTACCAATACAAAAGAACAAGCAAAATTGCGTGTGGCATTGGAGTAAAGATCAGATCATTTTAACCAAAAAAATATAAAAATTGCATAATAAAATAATACATAAGCATTCTTTCCAACACGTTCTTAGATTTGCTGTGCCTTGTGTTAAGGAGTCCTCCTGCCTTGTTTGGGTAATTTTAATGGTGGGGGGGGGGAGGGAGAGAGAGAGAGAGAGAGAGAGAGAGAGAGAGAGAGAGAGAGAGAGATAGAGAGAGAGAGAGAATTAGACAGTAGTCAGAAATCTTCAACCGACCTTCATCACGCAGATCAGGACCGAGCACCGACCCACCTGGGGTTTCTTAGAATCTACATAAGTTTGATACGAGAATGGATTCCCCCTGCCTATTATGTGGTGATGCGGAGGAAACGGTTCAACATCTGTTGGCCGAGGGACCCGCGAGGGTCGGAGATTTCGACAGGTCGGTTCCGACAAACGCGGATCACTATATACATGGCGATGCCCAATTGATGAAGCCAGTAAATCTACGAGCCGGGTCATAAGATTGTGGACTCGACCTAGCAAGAGAGTGTATCGTGTCCTCGTATGTTGAGTCGATTGCCTCTTTACTTGCTCGTGACAGCCCACCCCCCCCACGCCGCCCCTACCCACCGATCTGTCATCACACTGAGCGATGGATTATGCACTTATGCACCGATGTCCGGTCGAGATCGCTGTCACGCGTCACAACGATAGCTTAGCTTAGCGTCAACCCTTCGTCCCCCCTAAAGTAGGTCAAAGAAAACTGGCGTCATCGATTCAGGTCACAATGCCCTCGTTGCACAGACTCTAATTTCAACCTGTTATTTTCGTGTCATTATTACACGTCATACACCACCAGGAATTAACCACACACCCCCCCCCACCGCCCACGGCCCACAGACGATAAGAAATTAATGCGCTGTAAATAGCTGGGCATTTTATACTTATAAATTAAAGGGATAAACTCCTTTAAATGAAGCCGCAAAGACTGCAAGATGTTAGAGAAGCATAAAATTGCACCGCGTCCATTAGATCAGCACTATCCATCCACAGAAATGTATACGTATTGTTAGCGATAACAGATCGAACGAGATAAACTTACCTTTCTCTACTGAAACGTTGAAGTCACACCACGTCACAGTAATCGGAAAGTAGTCGGTGGTTTCCGGGAGTTCCAGTGATTTAAAATGTGCTCACCGCTGAATCATATCCTGGAACTCGTCATTCGCTCGGCAAGTATGTGAGGACTTGCCTACGGAAACCCGAAAAGATCAGAGATAAATTTGTCGCCAGGTATACCATATTATGAAGAAAATATTTTGTACATAAATGTTTATGCTAGTCTGTCGCGCGGTGCGTATTATATTTAAAATAATCAATACTTTTAGTTATGTCTCATATATAAGGGATTTAACGGTCAAATACTTTGTTTTTGCGGGTTGTTTAATTTAAAAAGCTTTAATGAGACACGGGTTACTCTAGAGCAGGGATCAGGAAACCATGGCTCTCAGACCAATTTTCGATTGTTAAAAAAAACAAAAACACAACTTTTATTCAGATTCTTTTGATCCACATTTTAATTGCATATTTAAAAAAAACATCACAACATTTTTATTAAAAAGAATTCAGAGACATAATTATTGTACTTTTAGTGTTGAGAATACACAAAATGCACACATTTACTTTAAAATTTAGTTTTTAACATAATGTATGGCTCTCACAGAATTACTTTTCGAAGTATGTAGTGTTTATGGCCCTCTCAGACAAAATGTTTCCCGACCCCTGCTCTAGAGCCATAGTTTCCGAACGCCGGACTCCAAGTCCTTTCTGGAACCTCCACCACCTGGTCAATGATCTACCACCGGTGTAGTCAGACATCAGGCTGATCTTTGTCCTTCAACCTCCATGCTCGGACCTCCAGCTGGTCTACATCCTTCCGCTTCCATTTTCAGACCCCACTGCTGATGTTGATTTTCTCAACGTCATCACCCATCTCATTCTTGGTCGGTCAGTGAGCCTCTAGGTTTCTGTCTGTACAACTCCACGGTCTGGCGTCTCACCAAGCGCATTCTGCAAGTTTTCAAAACATCACAAATGACTTGACTATGTTTCCGTAAGTTTTCCCAAACCCCACCCCCTCCCCACACACCTCAAGTCCAGACTCGGAGACGGGAGACAGCCAAGTTCCGCGCCACGGGAAAAACTTTCTGGTTCCTTTTCTTTGGATCTATCGATTTTGCCAGAGCTGCTGGCATCAATCCCCCCCCCTTTTTTTTAGTTCTTCTTTATGACTTACAAAAATTATTTTCATAATTGTTTTTATTTTACCAACATAGATCTCTGTTTGCATTGACATTTTAAAATCATATAAATAGCAGACTCGGTCCTATTTATCATCCATAGATATTTTTAAAAATAAAATTCACGGAGGGGGAAAAGAGTATTTAAAAGTGATTTTTCATATATTATTATGGAAGTATTGGGAATTTTAAGCTTTGATTTGTTACAGGCGTTGAGAGATTTTAGATCTGGAAGTGAAAGAGGGTGCCATAAAGGTTATCATGGAGGGAGTTACTGAGGGTGTCACGGAGGTTATCATGGAGGGAGTCACTGAGGTTATCATGGAGGGAGTCACTGAGGGTGTCACGGAGGTTATCATGGAGGCAGTCACTGAGGGTGTCACGGAGGTTATCATGGAGGCAGTCACTGAGGGTGTCACGGAGGTTATCATGGAGGGAATCACTGAGGGGGCCACTGAGATTATCATAGAGGGCGTGACAAAGTGTGTCACTAAGTATGTCACTGAGGTTATCACGGAGAGATTCCCTGAGGGTGCCACTGAGGTTATCATAGAGGGAGTCACTGAGGACGCCATAAAGGTTATCATAGAGGGAGTCACAAAGTGTGTCACTAAGTGTGTCACTGAGGTTATCACGGAGGGATTCACTGAGGGTTTCACATAGTTTCCAAGATGGTGCTCTAGGCTAGAATCATTTTATTTTTTAAAAAAAACAATGAACTGCGCTACTATAGAACAACTCCAATCACCATCTCGAAATTGAAGTTGAGAACATAGAGGTATTTAACTTGTTATAACAACCAGCTGTGAAAAAAAAGGGGGGGGTAGGGGTTAAATGTCCTAAATTGGCGTCTCCAACAGCGGTATCGCTCTTATGGAAGAAGTAGTACTTGTTTTTCTACTATAGTTATTGCCGTAGTGAGGGCTAGCACCGATTGGGACGAGCCAAGAAGTTTTCAGAATCTAACACGAATAAATCTATACATATAGCCAAAGATATACCTATCCATTAAAAATATTTTTAAAATTTAGAAAGGAATTATTGCAAGCTTGGGGAGGGAGACTCAATACATGCCTCTTGCCTTCTACATCAGATATAGTTCGTCTACAAACTAGAAGGGACGCTCTTAGGAAACTTTTATAGGTGCCTAGGGATTCTAAATGGATACTGCTAAGCAGATATTTTTTTAGTCCGGTCTCACTAGAGAGCAGCAATAACGTTAGAGTTTGGTCTCACTACAGAGATTAGCAAACGTTAGAATCCGGTCTCAATAGGGATTAGCAAATGCTAGAATTCGGTTCGTCCTGCCTCCCTGGAGCACAGAGAGGATCGGACACACCTGAAAGTATACATCTTCCACCATGTCACATATCATTGAAGGTGACCAGAAAGTAATAAACTTGACGCACATAATAAATACGACTACTTTTGAATATTTGATTATTTTAAAAAATTTAAAATCTTGCTAGCTTTTTTTTCGTAAAACGGTTATTAAACAAGTTGTTAGTTAGAGGGATGGGAAAGGACGTAAATTTATTTAAAGCAAAGGTTAAATGTCTTAACGTTTTGGAAGTTTACCAAGCTACGAAATCTTCAAAATTATCAATTCAATATCAATTTAGCTCTAAATTTTCCAAAACGATTGTTTCATCTGGAGTCAATCAAACATATTTTATTGTCTGATGATTTTTTTTTAAATACAAAAAATACAGTGCCGTTAACCAAGAGAAAAATTATCAGACTTTCTTTCCAAGACATGGACAGACATTTGAAAGTGTTATTGTTGTTCAATCAATAGTCATATCTTGAATGGAACCGTTAAAGTCTACACAACGTCGCCTGTTTATACGATATGCACAGTTTAATTGTAGTTAAAAACTGAATGAAAATTTAGCAATGTTTCTAAAAATATTATTATTGTAAATTTATCTCTTAAAAAATATAACTTAGCATTTATTTTCGGAGACATAATTTTTTTTTAAACCAGTAAAAACAAAGTTTTTGACTATAAATCCCTTATATATGAGACAGAACTTAAAGTATTGATTATGTTCCAACGCGACGAACATTTACAGCCTGAAACTGAGTGAATTCCACCTGGTTAAAACACGAGATGTGGTCACCGATGGCTGGCGTGAAGTCAAGTGACCCGTAAATTGTAAACAATAGCGACTGATACATATAGTTTTATATAGATAAACTAAAAATGCATTACGGTACGTTCGATCGATCTGAAATTTTGATACGATGCATTGTTAGGTGACACGGATCTATGTGCCAAATTTCAGCTCGATGGCATCACAACAAGTGAGTCATTTTTTACTTTTGTTTTTCCGCCCGCCCGAAGACGAACGACAGAAACGGCGGTGAAGTAAATATAAGGGATTTAATAGGTATTTTTAATAGTGAAATTTACATTTATAAAATTACAATTAATTATTTTAAAAAAATAATAATTTTATAATCTTTGATCTCCCTTCAAATGTCATTTTTCCGTCCCTTTAAAATGCTTCCTTTAAAAATTATTTTTTAAAATTATAATATTGAATTCCCTCCGTGCACTATATTTTAACCTTCTTTTCCAATCAAACTAATCAGTGGTTGAGAACCGGAAACTCGTTTTGTGTTCATATCGTAATAGCCAATGAAACCACGTCATAAAGTATCGACACTGCTTCAAATTGGCCAGCGATGATAAACACGGGTTTCAGAGCGCCCGGCCTGCCATTAAACCTTGACATTCGACCTGTTCTGACGACAGAAAGGCGATGCCAGTTAATGGATTCCATTCTTCGATGTGCTGAAGATTGCTGCATAAACAGCCATTAATGCCCGCAACTCCGATCGTGTGTTTTTATAAAGGGCAAGCTGAAATTTGAGCCAAGGAGAAGTGGTGGTTTTATGGCGTTGAATCGGAAATGACATTTAACTTTTAACCCAAGGTTAGACGTTATGGCCTACCAGTTGATAGTGACGTAGCATGGGTCAGTGCCCCTTTAATAAGTAAAAAAAACGACAGAATTGGGCTTAAAAGGCTAGATATACTTAAATAAATAAAGACCAAAATAAGGAAGATTTTGCTGCGCGAGCTCTTATTTGCAGACGATGCCGCCTTATATATCCCACACAGCAGACGGCCTGCAGAACCTTGTATCCAGCTTCTCCGCTGCCTGCAAAGAGTTTGGCCTGACCATAAGTATAAAGAAAACCAACATTATGGCACAGGATGCTGCCTCTCTCCCGACTATCACCATTGACGACTGCAACCTGGATGCTGTTGACAGTTTTACTTATCTGGGATCAAACATCTCGAGCACCCTCTCACTGGAAGATGAGATAAGTAGTAGGATAGGGAAGTCAGCAACTGTTATGGCTAGACTGTACAAAAGAGTCTGGTCCAATTCCAAACTCACAGCAAGGACTAAGCTGCAGGTATACCAGGCCTGTGTACTGAGCACACTCCTCTATGGATGCGAGTCTTGGACAACCTATACCAGGCATGAAAGAAGGCTCAATAGCTTCCACCTCAGATGCCTGCGCCGCATCCTAGACATCAAATGGCAAGAGAAAGTCCCCAACACAGAGGTCCTGGCTCAAGCAAGCATGAGTAGTATTGCAGCAATATTAAGCCAAAGACGCCTCCGTTGGCTAGGACACGTCAAGAGGATGCAAAGTGTTCGCATACCCAAGGATGTGCTTTACATCGAGCTGGCGACAGGGAAAAGGTCGGTTGGTCGGCCATGTCTCAGATACGTGGACATATGCAAGAGAGACATGCAAGTAGCCAACATTGATATACAAAACTGGGAAAACCTGGCCGAGGATAGGTCCATGTGGCGGGCTATATTGAAAGAGGGATCACTAAGAGCAGAGGAGCAAACTAGGGCAGAAGCAGATGTAAGAGCGAGGAGAAAGGTCAGGCAACACTGCCCCACTGCTCTCGTGTGTGTGTCATGCAGAAAAGACTGCCACTCAAGGATTGGTCTCATCAGCCACACCAAGAGCTGCAAATAATAAAGATAAATCTATCGTCTTTCGTAGACGGACAGATGCCATCCATACAGAAACTTAAATAGGAAACAGACATAAGTTATCAAAACAAATAATACCATGGCGCAATAGAAGGAGCGTCTGTAACAGATAAGATAAGATAAGATAAGATAAGATAAGATAAAACTATAAATAATGGTCTGTTGTAAAAAACTGCAGTACAAATATCATATGGGTGCTGCAACCATTTTGATTCTTAATAAACTGCGTTAAATACTTAAAGGCGTATTTTGGCAAACAAATATTTTACAGCATAGGAAATTAAGGCGTTTCTTCCGTCAATATTAGTCGGGCCAAAGATAGCTAAGCCTAATTCCTTTCTTCATACATTACAAATTTTACTCAACATAATTCGTTGTCAAACATACATAAACGCGCGAACTAACAAAATTAATGGCTGCGGAAATTAACGATTAAATAATCGATTAATCGTTAAAAAATTAATCGATTAAAATTAATTTGATCGATTAAAATTCGATTCAAATTTAAGAAAATATTTCTAGTATTTTTAAGAAAATTTATTAATAATTTATATTTTTTGTTACTTACGTACTTTTCCTTCCTATTATTATTATTTATTTAGACGTGCATGCGTAAACAAAATGGTTTTTCTTCCTTATTTCTTGCATAGCAGAACGAATTTGCAGTGTTACGTCAAAAAAATTGGGAGCCATGGAACTTACCGCGCCTCAACCGATTTCGCGAAATAATGAATTTTGACTCATTAACGGGAAATTGATCGATAAATCGATTCAAAATTTTCTCGATGTATCGTAGAAAAAAAATAATCAGTACCAGCCCTAAAATAATTTTTTTTTCATTATTTAAATAAATGCTAGAAGAGTTGATTATTTCCTTTTCGAAAGAGAATATGTTTCTTTATTATATTCTTTTTTTCTTCTTCTTACCCCCACCCACACCCCAAATGGTGGCACTTTGTTGATTCAAAGTCAAATATAAGGCCTCGACGAAAAAAAGTGACACATGTAAACTTGATTACGCCCTAAGCCATTTGAGATATATAAGCCCAGATGTTCTATGTCAATGCCAAATAAAAATTATGAAAAAATATGGGTTAGACTGCAATCAGGCTCTTAGATAAAGAAATATGCATGTTTTTAAAACAGGGTGTTTATACGCCTGACAAGACGCCACTGAACATCGAACGTTTCGGAAAAAAGCCTTTCGATGAGGAAAGCTTTTTGCCGAAACGGTCGTTGTTCTGTGAGTATAGGCCTATACATACCCTGTTTTAATAACATATATTTATTTGACATCTGCCCACTTGTACATTGGGGGGGGGGTATAGCTTTTGTAGGTTATAGGTAAATCCGGCACTGGACAAATTTGTCATACATAGTCATAAAATAAATTAAAAATTTACGTTTTCTACAAAAAATGTGTATCTATATGCCAAAAAAATTTTTTTTTAAAGTTAAATTTTTTAAATTCATTTTTTGACATAATTATTTATAGCCATAAGGAAATCGTCCAAGGCCCAGAGTGTGGTAAAAAGTGCACGTCACGAGTGGGAAAAGTCTAAGAAAAGCAACTCGTGATATCCGTTTGGTGTTGTGATCCGAGGAGAAAACATCGTGATGCCGAGGGCTGCAGGGACAGGCGATAACGAGCCAACAGGAATCACCGGAGAGCTTGTCATAACAATGGACGAGAAAAGTTGGCATTTTAGGACCTCACGCGTAATCGTGTTTTCTATTCAACGGCACGTGCAGTTTCCGTCGGAATGGCGGGAAAACAAACTGTTTTCGCTGTGACGAGTTAAAGGATAGAACTCCCGAGATATCGATTTGATGGATATATATATATATATCGTCATGGGTAGAACTCTATACAATGGATATGATGGGAAAATGGTAATTGTTTGAACTCTATTGAGATGGAAATGATGAATATATCTTCATTTTTAGCACTTTATAGTGTGATGGATATGAAGAAAATATGGTAATTTTTTTTTAAATCTCTGGTTAGAACTTTGGGGCGATGGATATGATGGATGTATCGTCATTGTTAAAACTCTATTGAGGTGGATATTCTGGAAATATGCTCATTGTTAGACTTCAATAGAGATGGATGTGATAGAAATATCGTCATGGTTAGATCTCTAGTGAGATGGATATGATGGAAAATATGGTGATGGTTAGATTTCTAGGATGATGGATTTGATGGAAATATCGTCAATATTTGAACTCTGCCATGTTACATACGCTCCTTATTTACAGAAAACATTCTTTAGAGATTGATATGGAGGAAATATCGTCGTTGTTAGAACTCAGTAGAGATGGATATGATTAGCATCTTGTCTTAAAGGAAATATCGTCATGGTTTAGCGAGAACTGAGATAACAGCACAAGTTCAGTCAAAGCTGAAATCGTTTAGGGTGCCCGAAAAGAAGTTATGAACAGCTTTGGCAGTTTCTGCGACTCTTTCCGAAAAGGCCCCAAACTTCTGAGGGCAGTAAGGTGCAAAGTAAGTCTGTAGCTCAAGTTTCCAAAAACGAGATGTGCTTCATAGACAATAAAACGAGAGCATCCGAAAGACTGTGGCAATGCAACCAAATCTGCCAAACAGGGCCGTCTTAACGCATAGGCCCGTTGGGCATTTGCCCGGGGGCCCACGAGCATGAGGGCCCCATGGGAATATGTTTATTTATATATATTATGTATATTTATTTTTTATTCCTGCGGGGTAGGGGCCAAACACTATTTCTTTGCCCGGGGGCTCAACCTGGTGTAAAGAAGGCTCTGGGCCCAAACATAAATCTGGCTGGATGCATCAAGCATGGTGTGATTTGTGCTTTAAAAGGAAATAATTCCGGTGATCAATGTTTTGCGTCTTTTGAGAATCAGGAAGTAGGTCAACCAGGTCTAAATTTAAGACACTGCCCAAATTGTAGATGCCTCGATTTTGTTAAGTCTGACACGCGTGTATGGTCTACCCCGTTGCTGCCTTTGTTGTTATTAGAACGCAGTATTCGTTGACTGATGTTTAATTATTTCAATATACCTTACAATTCTTATGAAAAATTCTCTTCAGCATTACTAAAGAGTGTGTGAGTGCAGAAAAGTGGTAGTTGGGTGTTAAAGACTAAGTGGATACTTTTTTTTAATAACAAAATTAGAATGTAAGTTCTCTGAAGTCAAATTTTAAAACACCCGCCAATGTTAAGCAGAAATGCATTCCTAGTATTACTCCACAGTTAGATCATTGTTGTTTGTTTTTTTAAATTGGAAAGAAACTTAATTTTAAAAAACCCATGTAATTCACATTCAATCCAATATTTTATCAAAAAACTTTATCTCCGCAGGATTCCTAAATGATCTTTATCTTCAGACGAGCAACCAAGCCCGTCGAAGGACGTTCCGCCACCGTTCGGTGGCATGTTGTAACTCCCCTCCAACAGCCGTCTCGACCGGCGTACATGTGCATCACGTCAAAAATACTATTCATTATAGCTAAAATAAATAACTCGTAAAAACAGAGCTTTTGACTATAAATCCCAACGCGCATAACTCAAAATAAAGTCTTGGAAGAAATACTGCACCAAAAATAACTCGTTTTGAACGTCCGCGTAAACTTGATATGATTGGCTGTAGGAGTCATATGTGTTTGAGAGACCAATCGCTATCGATGACCGGACAGAACTTTGCCTTTTATTATATAATGATATTTGTTTATAAATGGCGCCAGGGACCTACCAAACTTGATGGATATCAAATAACGAATTGGTTTCCCCGGGAAAATGCGGCATTTTATTATTTGTTTTAAAAAAAAATAAACAGCATAGGAGATTTCAGACGACAGCCAACAAACCAACGAACCGCAAACACATTTACAAAAGAAAAAATATTATGACTATTGATTTTTTGAGCTCTTGGTTCCAGCTAAAACTACTTTACCGTAAAGATGAAAAAAAATGGAACTGCACTCACAACGGGTTGACGAACATTGGCTGCCGGGTCTTGGATTCTATAGGCCGTCACGATCAATCACGCCGGGAATCAATCAATCCGAAAGTACGTGATCAATTAGCGGTTGAAAAATTCAGAGCGGGTCCAGAGGGTGGAGAGGGGATAGGGTTATTGGGAACCGAAACATAATATCAAAAAGGTTGTGTTATAATTTAATGATAGAAAAGACGTGTTCTTTCGTATGTAGACACTGTAGAAACAAAATGTATAGCAACAAACGTTCCTTTTAAAACTAGTATTTAATTTATAAGTAACTGCTAGAGCTTTGCGGTCACTGGCCTGTTAAAAATAACATGTCTCATAACGAGATTTGAGAGACAAATAAAAAACAATTATTTTACCCTGACGTAATCCACTATAGTTAATTTTCATTAACCGAAAATGAAATAAATATAAATAAACAAGATACGACCCGCGGCGTACCATACGCCGCAGACTTGCTCATCATAGATAGTGTAAAGAACGGAGGGGGTATGAGAGAACGGACACAAACAGCAGCAAGAAGTAATGAAAAACAAAAGCGAGTAAACGTGGAGACATGTGAACAGCGGTTGTTACCTGCCCCCCCCCCACCCTTTACTACCATCCCTTGCCATAAACTGTGATTTGCCGTCCGTAGGGCTAGTCATGTTCGCAAAAAATGGGGAAAAGAAAGGGCAGAAAAAAATATAAAAAATTTAAAAAAGTGTTCCCTCTGGGCCTCGAACCCAGGCTTTCCGCGTGCAAGGCGGACGTGATAACCACTACACTACGAATCACATAATATTCTGTGACGGAACAGCGCAACTTAGCGCAAGAAAAATCCCCCCCTCTTGTTTTTTTTTCTTCTTTTCATCCCGCTACGCTTGCCAACAGTGATCGGTCGACCCCAGCGAGGGATCATTCGTCATGCTCATTTGCACATACTCGCTTTAGTGATATATATATATATAGATGGTCGAAACTTGGTTATAGTAACAAGCGAGCGCGGTATCAATCAAATGTGTTACATCCATCTGCAGTATAGATGGTAAACATGACACACTATATGGACACGCTGCGTAACAGCTGCTTGGGAATCATCATCAACTCCACAAGCAGTGGCGTCACCAGGGTTGGTGTCAACCAGCTCAAAGATTCACCCCCTCAAGTCTTATCCCATAGACCTCCTTCGAGTCTACCAGTGCCATTTAACGGGAACATGGAGAAGTTTACGTTTTGTTGTCAACCCTTGTGATGGCGTCACCCGGTGCGGTCCGTGTAACCAGGAGTCACTCAAAACATTATATTCATGAAACGTGTTCACCCGGTAAACAAGCATTCACTCAGTGATTCTCATACCCCTGACAGTAACAAACTTTTGTTGAAATAATAATGAATAATAAAATCTTATTATCAAATTATCAAACTGTTTCAGTTTGTATTTTAAAATGTCAATGTAATAGAGTGTGAAAGTGAAATAAAATGACAAGCACATGGTAATTATCATTAATTTAAATTTAGTTGTCAATTGTAATTGAAATATATGAGGCCCGCCTTTAACAATAAAGTTTTCAATGCGGCCCTCCGTAGAAAAAGTTTGCCCACCCCTGACCTAAGGTATACGGTGTTGCAGAACGTATTATGTTATAAAAATAAAATGATACGCGGGAAGGTAAATAAAAATGCGTGTTAGTAGGTAAATAAAAAAGTGAATCTTACCTGAAATAATCCCAACGTAGCTTGGATAACTACAGCTACAAAAGGGACAGCCACACATCGTAAACATCTACATCTGTTCCAGTGTTCGTCTGACTACATTGCTATCTACAGCTACATCCGTGACAGTAAGACAACTTGGACGTCTCTTGATGTTTTAGAAGAGGCCAGTGAATGCGGTGATCCATCAGAGCACACTGTCCACAACATCGTCAGTTTGGCTTTATAAACCTTTCAAACTGGAGTCGTGATTGCTTGCTCCATTAATTTTTATCCAATAGTATAGTGACATAGATGATGTGTTATCCATTATCTTTCGTTGCTTCTGCAGTTTGCTTTGATATCTAAGCCTGTGCCAAACCCTAAACTTGTGTATTGAACCATGGCTGATGACTTGTGCACAGGATGAATGCTTTAGTCTTGTTTCTCTGCAAAGGAAAAAAAACTGTTTTAGGGGACATACATTTCGGAGATTCTATGAAAAAAAAGACATTAAAGCTTAGAAGATAAACCATTACCTAACTTGTACTAGTTACTTAATAAGGAAAAAGGCAAGCTACTCTTAGCATAAGGTTAGAGAGTGGGCTTATGATGCTAAAAATAAGTCATTTAAATATTCTTAGTTTTTTCAAAAGAAATAAATTGGAAACAAATACATAACAGACACCTGCCGACCAAAAATTGCCAGGATGAAATCCTAGACACATGATCCTGTCTAACATGATGAAATCCTAGACACATGATCCTGTCTAACATGATGAAATCCTAGACACATGATCCTGTCTAACATGATGAAATCCTAGACACATCATCCTGTCTAACATGATGAAATCCTAGACACATCATCCTGTCTCACTTTAACTAAACACAAGGAACGTTCAAGTAACTTTTTTTTAAAATGATATTCACTCAAAAGTCGCCAAGTTCATTCGCACGGGGAACACATCCCCCCCAATCCCCTTGTGTTAAAAAAAAAGTTCAGAGCAACAGGGAAAAGGGGTATGCCAAATTTTTTTTTAAGAAGCCGTTTGACCTCGGTTTCATATGAGATGATGCGTGACTACAAACTAGTTGTTAGAAACACAACAAATAACTGGGAGAAAGAGTGGCAGAAATCATTCATCATCGTCGATGGATGCCCAAGTTAGGCTTACAACATAACAATATAATAAGGAAATGAAACGGACAAAAATGGATGAGACTGCAATCAGGATTTTAGCTAAACAAATATATGTTATTAAAACAGGGTGTGAATAGGCCTGTGCCTGGCAAGACGTCGCAGAACAATGGGTAGGCCTATATCACAACAATATTATTAGTGAACAAGGATATAAATTTAATGTGGGGGGTGGCAATTCTGTACATTACCCACGAGTGAAAAAAAAATCCAAACTATTCCTCTGGATCATCACTTAAGAGTTTTCCAAAATATAGTAACATAAAAACATAACATTAGTTTACCTTAGATCTCTGTATTTAGCAAAATGAGGATGACGGAATCCGATCAGCTGTGTACATGGTCTCGAACAACGGCCAACAACCGCTTCTCGGGGTGGAAGACGACACTGACTGGCCGTATATCCGTTTCGAGTTAGCCCGCTTATTTTACAGCGACCAATGAAATGACTGAGTGTAAAGTTCAGCAAATAGTAACGCACTAGTGGTGTCAATGTAAATTTCCCATCATGTTTACACACAAAACACAACTGGTTTGCTCCAGTTTCGTGGAAATATCGTTAGTTAAGCAGGTCAGCACGAAAGTCCATTCCATGGCCATCGAAGTGTGACGAGTGTTAAGAAAGGGGTTTTAACTGTCCAGCATGTGACTGAAAACACGGTTTATTGCAATGGTGGCCTTCATACCAGAGGCGTCACTAGGGGGAGATGCGTGTGGTGCTGACCACACCATGAAAAGGAGTTACACCAAAATGAAAAATTGATTCTATGCTCCTGTTACTTGGCAATGTCAGACTCGGAGCAGATCTATGGGGTTAGTCATGAGGGGGGTAACATCATGAGCTGCCACACTGAGGGACACCAATCCTAGCGACGCCTCTGCTTCATACCTCTCGTACCTACTAAGATTATTGAAGATTTTTACAAAACAAATAAATGTATCAAGGGTTAAATTTTTTTGGGAGTTAAACTAAATTAAGTCATGCAATTTTGGGAAATACATTTTTAGGTGAATTAATTTGAGTAGCAGCTCTCCCCTGAATACCGAACCTTTCTATTCTTGACCAAGTGTAGACTATGGTAGATTAGAGGGGGGGCTGAACGGGCTAAAGCCAGGGGCCCCGATGATTTAGGGGCCCCCAAATTTACTAGTTTATTTAGTATATTTTATAATAAAAATGGACAAATGTTTACACGAATCGCTGAAATTATGATAAATTAAACAAATTAATAAAATGGTATCTATTACTATTATTAGTAATCTGATCTCTATTCCGATACAAAAGTCTTAAAATAGTAATCGGAAAAACCTGATTTCATAAGCTCACAAAGAGAAATTATTAAAGAATATCACTTATATATCGTAAATTGAGAAATTTTGCGCCCAGCTCTGCTGGTCTAGTCGGAAGTATAAAGGCTTTGATGCAAGCGGTCGCTGGATCGATCCCCATGTGGGGTGTTGCATTTTTTAAATTTTGTAATTTTATCTTTAAATTGTCTTTTACACTGAAATTTACGATACCGGCAAACAGTTATTTCTTCATGTTCGTTTTTTTCCCCATATATAATCTTTTTTGCTGAATAATTACAAGTTGCAATCTTAAATTAGCTGCTAGCAATCATTTTATCTAAAGGTACACTGGCTGGATAGGGCCCCAGTTTGAATTGCAGCCAGGGGCCCCATGCAGTCTTAATCCGCCCCTGAGTGTAGAGTATAATTTACGATCGCTGTCTGCGTTATGAAATGAAAATCTTCGCTTAATAATTAAACTCTAGCTAGCAGTAAGACAAAATTAGCATCAAAAACATCCAATGTAGGGGGCGTCCATAAATGACGTTCCGCGATTTTGGCCGATATTTAACCCACCCCCCTCCCGTCACACTTCGTCACAAAAACTTAGACCCCCCTCCAATATGACGTCACAAAGCTGTGACCCCCCCCCCTTCTAAAAGCAGTCTTTTCTATTAGGAAATGAGCATGTTTCAAGTCACTTCTTTGTCATTTAAGTATGTATTTAGTGTATGGCTGCAGTCTAATATCCTAACACGCGTGAATCCATGTAAAACGTTATATAATAAATAGTAAGAAATCGAATATTTAAGTCTAAGTGGAACTTTGATTTTTTTTTGTGTTTTGACGTGACGTCCCAATTCTCGAAGCCCCTCCCCCCCTTCCATAGTAACACGCCCAGGCTTTATCTTTACTGGAGAGGAAACTCCAGCATCGCCGCAAGGTGTGAACACAACACGGGAAGCAGCAGTTTGCGTAGAGCTAGGCGCCAGGGGTTGCTTCCGACGGTGGGAGAGATCACCATGTCTCAATGGATCGCTACCGCCCGCCTCAAGCTGGGCAGCCCCCAGCCAATAAGGTGCTATCCCGCCATGGCCTACCTGCTCCACTGGGTGCGTGGAGCTCAGAGGAACTTCTCAACAAGTAGGCCAGTAAATCCTGCACCTAGAAATAAAAAAACAAAAGATAAGAAGACTCCAGCTCTTCGCCTAGCAAGCTGGAACGTTAGGACTATGTGTCCAGGCATTACTGCCGACCTGCAGCTTATTGATGATGCCAGGAAGACAGCCATCATTGACAGGGAGCTTGCCAGACTAAACATCGACATTGCCTGCCTTCAGGAGACTAGACTCCCAGAAAGTGGTACCATAAAAGAATGCAACTACACTTTCTTCTGGCATGGTGGACCAATGGACACACCAAGGCAACATGGGGTTGGTTTTGCCATAAAAAATGGACTCTGCTCCTCCATAGAACCCCCAACAAAGGGCACTAACAGGATATTAACAATACGACTATCTACATCCTCAGGATTAGCCAACATCATTAGTGCTTATGCTCCAACCTTATCCTCGAGCTCAGAAGCGAAAGACCAGTTCTATGATGATCTCAATCAAACACTAGCCAGCATACCCACCAATGAAGCAATCTACATCCTTGGTGACTTCAATGCAAGAGTTGGAAGTGATCACATGGCCTGGCCAACTTGCCTCGGTTATTTTGGAAGAGGCAGGCTAAATGAAAATGGGCAGAGATTACTAGAGATGTGCTGCTTACATGGACTATGTGTCACAAATACTTTCTTCAACTGCAAAGCAATCCACCAAGTGTCATGGAGGCATCCCCGCTCTAAACACTGGCACCAACTAGATCTCATCATCACAAGACGCACACAACTGGCCAGTGTCCTCCTCACACGCAGTTACCACAGTGCAGACTGCGATACAGATCACTCCTTAGTGGCTAGCAAGGTAAGGTTACTGCCAAAGAAATTGTACCGCAACAAAAACAAGGGAAAACCACGCATAGGCATCTGCTCCACCAAGAATCCAGAGAGAACAGCAGAATACACCCAGAGACTAAAAGAAGCTCTTGTACAAATGCCACCAGTAGACACTATTGAGTCCAAGTGGTCACATCTGCGGGACACCATATATGGCTCAGCTATTGCGGCATTCGGCAAGAGAGAACGCAAAAGTGCAGACTGGTTTGAGGCCCACTGGGAAGAAATGAAGCATGTCACCGATGTAAAAAGAAAGGCTCTTTTAGCCTATAAAGACAGGCCTTGCCCAGAAACTCTACATTCCCTTAAGAGCGCCAAGAAAAATGCCCAGCAGGCAGCTCGCCACTACGCTAACACGTACTGGATCAATCTAAGTTCCAGCATACAGTCAGCTGCTGATAGAGGCGATACAAAGGCTATGTACGAGAATATAAAACAAGCAACAGGCCCTCTGACCTCCAAGACAGCACCCTTAATGTCAAAAGCAGGGGAAATTATCACTGATCGGGACAAGCAACTCAAACGGTGGATCGAGCACTACCTGGAATTGTACGCAACTATAAACCATGTCTCAACTGCTGCCCTGGACGATATCCCAGACCTGCCGGTCATGGAAGAGCTCGATAGCCTACCCACAATGGTCGAGCTAAGTAGAGCCATAGATTGCCTAGCCTGCGGGAAAGCCCCTGGTAATGATGGAATTCCACCAGAAGTTCTCAAATGTGGAAAAGAAATACTTTTACAGCCTTTGCATGACCTCCTCACTCTGTGCTGGGAACAGGGGCAGATACCACAGGAGTTAAAAGATGCCAACATCGTTACACTGTATAAAAATAAAGGAGACAAGAGTGACCGCAACAACTATCGTGGAATCTCTCTCCTCAGTATAGTTGGAAAGGCCTTCGCCCGAGTTGCATTGACACGCCTGCAGACCCTAGCATCGCGTGTACTCCCAGAATCGCAGTGCGGCTTTCGAGCCGGAAGATCAACCATAGACATGATCTTCTCTCTGCGCCAGCTGCAGGAGAAATGCAGGGAGCAACATATGCCTCTATACATCGCGTTCGTCGACCTAACCAAAGCTTTTGATCTTGTCAGCAGAAGCGGCCTTTTCCAGATCTTAGTAAAAATAGGCTGCCCTACACATCTGCTTAACATCATCAAGCAATTCCACGAAAACATGCAGGGCACAGTGTGCTATAACGGTGCCACCTCCGAGGCTTTCCCAGTAAGTAGTGGAGTAAAGCAAGGCTGCGTGTTGGCACCTACTCTATTCGCAATATTCTTTTCCATCTTACTCCAGTATGCCTTCAAGAACAACAGCGAGGGGATATACATACACACCAGAGCTGACGGGAGATTATTCAATATTGCCCGACTTAAAGCCAAGACCAAAATAAGGAAGATTTTGCTGCGTGAGCTCTTATTTGCAGACGATGCCGCCTTAATATCCCACACAGCAGACGGCCTGCAGAACCTTGTATCCAGCTTCTCCGCTGCCTGCAAAGAGTTTGGCCTGACCATAAGTATAAAGAAAACCAACATAATGGCACAGGATGCTGCCTCTCTCCCAACTATCACCATTGACGACTGCAACCTGGATGCTGTTGACAGTTTTACTTATCTGGGATCAAACATCTCGAGCACCCTCTCACTGGAAGCTGAGATAAGTAGTAGGATAGGGAAGGCAGCAACTGTTATGGCTAGACTGTACAAAAGAGTCTGGTCCAATGCCAAACTCACAGCAAGGACTAAGCTGCAGGTATACCAGGCCTGCGTACTGAGCACACTCCTCTATGGATGCGAGTCTTGGACCACCTATACCAGGCATGAAAGAAGGCTCAATAGCTTCCACCTCAGATGCCTGCGCCGCATCCTAGACATCAAATGGCAAGAGAAAGCCCCCAACACAGAGGTCCTGGCTCAAGCAAGCATGAGTAGTATTGCAGCAATATTAAGCCAAAGACGCCTCCGTTGGCTTGGACACGTCAAGAGGATGCAAAGTGGTCGCATACCCAAGGATGTGCTCTACAGTGAGCTGGCGACAGGGAAAAGGTTGGTTGGTCGGCCATGTCTCAGATACGTGGACAAATGCAAGAGAGACATGAAAGTAGCCAACATTGATATACAAAACTGGGAAAACCTGGCAGAGGATAGGTCCATGTGGCGGGCTATAGTGAAAGAAGGATCACTAAGAGCAGAGGAGCAAACTAGGGCAGAAGCAGTCGGGAAAAGAGCGAGGAGAAAGGCCAGGAAACACTGCCCCACTGCTTTCGTGTGTGTGTCATGCAGAAGAGACTGCCACTCAAAGATTGGTCTCATCAGCCACACCAAGAGCTGCAGATAATAAAGATAAATCTATCGTCTTTCGTAGACGGACAGATGCCATCATCAAGATGTTTCAAGTCACTTCTTTGTCATTTAAGTATGTATTTAGTGTATGGCTGCAGTCTAATATCGTAACACGCGTGAATCCATGTAAAACGTTATATAATAAATAGTAAGAAATCGAATATTTAAGTCTAAGTGGAACTTTGATTTTTTTTTGTGTTTTGACGTGACGTCCCAATTCTCGAAGCCCCTCCCCCCCTTCGTCACGCATCGTCACAAAAGTGGGGACCACCCCCCTCCCTAAGTACGTGTCGTCCTTTACGAACGGCCCCCCAAGCATTAAACAAGAGAATTCAGCTGACTCAGATGGAGAGTTGAGTTGTCAATGTGAGAATTAGAGAATAAGAAAAGTGAATGTATTCAAAATTGTTAGCATAGTAAAATTACGAAACTGTTTTTCCTTTTTCAAGTCCAATAAGCTGTCTTAAATTAACGAAGAATTAACAAATAGCTGAAAAGATACATCCATCTCAATATACCTACATTTACATATTGACTCATACTGCCCCAACACCAGTCATAGGAAGAAGTAATCATTTTCCATCGTGAATTTAAAAGGACATATCTTTAAAATTTGATTTACGTTGTCTTATCTGTATGGTTTAGCGTAATTCCATCATTGATTTACATATTTGTAAGAACTCTTTTAAAAATTATCCTTTAGTTGTAAATGCTGCCTAAAGTTTATTAACTATGTTCTTTTTATTTTTAGCTTTGAAGTTTCTGTATATTGTTCACAAATGTCGATTAAATGTAATAATTTGTGTTCTGTTTTATTTATTTATTTATTTTTATAATACTTAAGTTGCTTACACACACGACTGTCAAACGATCATGTTATTTGTTCGATCTAAGTATTTTTAGCTTAGAACAAGTTTATATGAATTTAGCATATAATCCAATTTCATTTTTTATAACCGTGCGAATGACGTAAAATAATTAATAATAGATACTACATGTGACGTAGCTTACGCCGCTTACTTACTCATAGATAATGCAGAGAAAAGGGAGGGGGGAACGAACACAAACTTTAGCACGAACAAATGGAAACAATGCCAGTGAACGTTGGGGGGACCGCCGAAGCATTTTTGGGGAGTATTTCCGACATTGCTACAATTTCTGCCTCGCCACCATACATTCCTGAAGTATTCATGTACTGAGCGTATTATTGAGGAGAGTGTTTGATTACGTTTCCGTCACTGAGGACAAAGGAGAGCACGTCACCAAAGTTATACCAGTGTTGAGAAACAAATATTACAGCCATGTTGCCATGTTGGAGAGCAACGCCTTCGTCTATGATCTTTTCCCAGAAATATGCGACCGATAGAAACAGACAGTTAGTTACCTGATGAAATAATTGGTATGACATTGAAAGAACCTTTTTTTCGTGAAATACATGCGAAGCGGTGTTTATTTTCGCTAAGAAAGGGGGAAAAGAACGGGCATAAACATAAACATTTTTAAATTAAAAAAAAATGTTGCCCGTTGGGTCTTGAATCTAAGACTTGCCGCATGTCAGGCGGATGTAATAACCAATACACAACGAAATACATGTACTCTGTGAATGAACAACGAAACATGGATTCAAAAATCATTGCTGGTCTCAAGACATGCCCCACTCTTCCACTACCTTCGCTTGCCAACCGTTAACTGTGATTAGTTGACCCCAGCGAGGGTCAATCGTCATGCTCGGTTGCACATACTCGTTTAAGTGAAGTATATACATAGAGATTTCTAAATTTTTAATATATATATTTTCAGCAAAAATGAAACGACATTATGTCATTACAGGCTTTGTTTAATTAACATTTCAACATGTCTTTTTAATGTTTAACGTAGCTTATGTGTATAGTACTGTCATTTATGTGGTTATTATGATAAGAATGTTTATGTAAAATTATTATAGGTATGTTATTATCTCCATGTAAAGCACTGTGAGCCCGGCTCCTTGCTGGGATATAGCGCTATAAAATTTACCAATTCATTATAATTATTATTAATAAATTAATCATTATATTGAAAACATTCATCTTTGTATGTGTTACTATTTTACCAACTTTTTATTAACTTGCTTTCGTGTCTGTCCGCAATTTTTTCAAATTTGCCAACGTAAAATTAAACCACTTTTGATGGTCCTAGAGCAGGGGTCGGGAAACCATGGCTCGCGAGCCAGATGTGGCTCTTTGGATGGCTGAATCTGGCTCGCAGACAAATGTTCGATTATAAAAAGTATGTTTCTTCAGACTCCTTTGATCTACATATTAATTGCATATAAAAAACCGTCTCCACGCCTGAATGAAGCTTAACCATACCACGTATCAACCAGACTACAAAGCGATCAGCAAAGCCAAGCAGCACCTTAAGTCCAATTAATGTTAAGAAATACTATAATTGATTAGCAACAGCATAACAATGTTATTAAAAAGAATTCAGAGCCATAATTATTATACTTTTAGTTAGTATTGAAATAATACAACATGCTCACATATACTTAAATTTTTTGTTTTAATCATAATGTATGGCTCTCACCGAAAAACTTTTCAAAATATGTGGTGTCTATAGCTCTCTGAGACAAAAAGTTTCCCGACCCCTGTCCTAGAGAGCTCAAAATTTGACCACAGATATATCTTTGATGACAATGCATTGTATAAAAATTTAAGATCGATTGAATGTACCGTAATTAAATTATCGCATTTTTTAGTTTATCTATATATAAGCATCTCTTATCCGTCTGCTATTTTTTGTGCGAGGCTTATGGGGTGTTTGGTAAAATAAATAGAGGTAAAAAAAAGGGTTTTAAAAGGGGAGTTAAATCATTGAAAAAAATTGAATATGAAAGCAGTCTTAATATGAATTAGTGTAGTGTTTTCAATTGATAAGCGTTGGTGTTTGTCCATATGTTTGTGTTTGTTTGTTTGTTTTGGGTCTAAAATGCCTCACCTCCACGCGGTTAGACCTGACAATCCATAACATATGGAAACCATGTAGGCAATTTTGTATTTAATTAATTTTTCGTATGTACAATAAAAGTAATATATGCTCTATGATTTTACACTTAGACTAAAAAGAGTAAATAAATAAAGGTAAAAAATGATTTTTAAATAAAAACAACCCGTAAAAAACCAAGTTTTTGACTATAAATCCTTTACGTATGAGACGTAACTAAAAGAATGTTCATTATAACACGCAGCGCAAGACCATCCAAAAATACAAAATTGCAGTTGTGTCGTAAAACATGTTTAATATAATGCGCACCGATCAGGAATAGGTTTGTAAAAAGTGTTGTCAGTAAAATACGCACCTTATTGCGCGACAGAAAGGTTGTTCAATATAATACGCACCGCGACGCTCTATCTCAAAAAATAGCATGATACAAAGGAATAAATAAAATAATCTAAAAAATGAATGATTTAATTACGGTACATGCGATCGATCTGAAATTTTGATACATTGTTTTTATCATCGGTACGAAACTGCCTGCAAAATTTCAGCTCGCTATCTTACGAGCAAGTGGGTTAAAAATCGATCAAAAGTTTTGGCGACAAGCAAGCAAGCAAGCAGCAGGTCCGCCGCAGACACCACGAGTTAATATAAAGGATTTAAAAACACGTTTTATAAGTGGACTAAAAAGAATAAAATAATTTAAAACTTCTAAGCCCAAGTACGTTCCTTTAATATGACTAAAAACTAAAGTTTATAGTATTAGGTGATACCGATAAGCAAATCGTAAACTATTTTTTTTTAAAAATCTTGTAGTGAAATTCAAATTTTTAAGAACGTTTAATTTCCAGATTTCTCACCTCTGCTTTGAATTTATTGACAACGCACAAAGTTGCCAAGATGGCCCCAAAACTTTGACCCATGACCTCTAACAATAAGAACGCCTTGAAGGGTATGATTGAGAGGCTACGGGGCAGGATATCACTGAAAAAAATGGATAAAAACTTCTAAACATGTGTAGAGGAACGTTCTATGCAACCAAAGATTTGAAGAGGATCCGATGTAAAATGTTTCGTTATTCAATTTTAACAATATTTTTTCCCGTAGGTTCATGAGTTAAATTCATTTATTTTTTTTAAATGGAATTACTTCTTATTTTATAGTGTGTTTAATGTTCTCCTGTCTCTAAACGCTTTAACAGTACTAACAATAAAGTGATTTTAGATATTGCAGCTGCTGGCACATCACGTGAAATACATTTAGAACAGTGCTTCTCAAAGTGGTGGTCCGCGGACCGGTGCTGGTCCGTTGGTCAATCACCGCCGGTACGGAGAAGTTATCAAGAAATGACAGAAAGATATAATTGTAATAATCCATTTTCATCCATTAATACTAATCATATATAATGTGTCAATTTTGCGGGAATAAGCACATAAAATGAAACAAATAGAATAAAATGAATTACTTTTCGCTACCACGTCAATACAAGGATAATAGTGCACCGGTCCCTGGTGTAATAGAAAAAATTCCTGCCGGTCCGCCACACTAAAAAGTTTGAGAAGCACTGCGTTAGAATAATAATTTATGATAGGTGTTTTGTCACTCCCCCCCCCCGGTCCCCCCACCCCGATGTTTGGTTTATAAATTGCAATTTCTGGAGTTAATTTTCCGGTCTTCTTTTGTTTGGGTCTTCTTTTTTCCCATCTCCAGTTGATACAATTTTTAATTGTAGTGTAGATAGTTTTATGTAAATTTAATTAAAAATGTTTGGTAACTTTTACTGTTGAAGTGACCCGTTTAATATCTGTTATCAAAGTTTCACGTTTATTTTTTTACTGACACGTATTGGTTAATTTTTAAAAAAAATAGAAATTACCCTGCATGAGTACTGGCGTTTATTTATGGTTTTAAAGCGTTCCTGATAAAATTAAGGAAAACGGCAGTTGAAGTAAAAAGAGCTACAATGTATAGGGCAGGTGCGAATTTGCTTGAAATCCAGTACTTTTCTTACTTTAAATACATGTACCTCAAATAGCTTTTTAATAAATATTCTGTCTCTACCTTTTTTTCCCGATTTCCCAAGTGACGTCTTTTAAATATCAGGTAGCCACTCTTCTCGCTTCCTCGAATATTTGTCACGTTCTTCTTGTCTCCCTTTGCGGCATCATTAGCCAAACTTTGTTTCTTTCTTTTCGTAGTTCCCTTTCTTCTCGGCATCATAAAATCCTTTTCATTTCCAATGCCTGTTTCCATCTTTCTTCCTCTCTTCCATTTTAAAGTACTTGACGCACCCCCTCCCCTTTACGATTCCTTTTTGAATAAAATCCTAGTCAAGTTTGAGTCTTCTGTTCATAATTAATTATTTTTTTCTAATTAACTCTCCGTTCTCAGGCATGGTACCTCATGGGGCGTTTGACCTCCTAGCCCCCATGAACAAAACAGCATCTGATTTATTAAGTTACGAGTAAACCTTTGGATATTCATGTCGCTTCATGCATCTGAGTTGGGATATTGTGTTGTTCATTATTATTAAATTCATGGAGCGAATCCATTGGATATGCTCTGTGGGTTTTTGCTCTCTTCATAAGACTTGCCTGAGTCTGATGACTCGCTCTTTTCTAAAGTTTTGCGATAAAATCTTCTTTAAATGTTTCTGATGTTTCAGTTGCTTCTGTCTTTTGAATACACCCACTTCTGTCTCTAGCATGCATTTACGTGTCTTATGAATGTATCTACTGCTTTGTCTTTTTGACGACATTCACTGCGTTGTTTAGGACTTAATTTTCTGTAGACTGTATTTACAACATGTCTTTCGATTGCATTTACTCCGTATTTGATTAAAATTGTCTATCCCTATACTTACTCGCTGACTTTCCATTTACTGCTGTTTTTTAATACTTCTTTTATCCTTTGTCTCCTAACAACATTTACTCTTTGACTTTTGACTACATTTACTCTTTGACTTAAAACTACATTTACTCTTTGACTTAAAACTACATTTACTAATTGACTTTTGACTACATTTACTCTTTGACTTTTGACTACATTTACTCTTTGACTTAAAACTACATTTACTCTTTGACTTTTGACTACATTTACTCTTTGACTTAAAACTACATTTACTCTTTGACTTTTGACTACATTTACTCTTTGACTTAAAACTACATTTACTCTTTGACTTAAAACTACATTTACTCTTTGACTTTTGACTACATTTACTCTTTGACTTTTGACTACATTTACTCTTTGACTTAAAACTACATTTACTCTTTGACTTTTGACTACATTTACTCTTTGACTTAAAACTACATTTACTCTTTGACTTTTGACTACATTTACTCTTTGACTTTTGACTACATTTACTCTTTGACTTAAAACTACATTTACTCTTTGACTTTTGACTACATTTACTCTTTGACTTAAAACTACATTTACTCTTTGACTTTTGACTACATTTACTCTTTGACTTTTGACTACATTTACTCTTTGACTTAAAACTACATTTACTCTTTGACTTTTGACTACATTTACTCTTGGACTTAAAACTACATTTACTCTTTGACTTTTGACTACATTTACTCTTTGACTTAAAACTATATTTACTCTTTGACTTAAAACTACATTTACTCTTTGACTTAAAACTACATTTACTCTTTGACTTTTGACTACATTTACTCTTTGACTTAAAACTACATTTACTCTTTGACTTAAAACTACATTAACTCTTTGACTTAAAACTACATTTACTCTTTGACTTTTGACTACATTTACTCTTTGACTTAAAACTACATTTACTCTTTGACTTAAAACTACATTTACTCTTTGACTTAAAACTACATTTACTCTTTGGCTTAAAACTACATTTACTCTTTGACTTAAAACTACATTTACTCTTTGACTTAAAACTACATTTACTCTTTGAATTAAAACTACATTTACTCTTTGACTTAAAACTACTTTTACTCTTTGACTTAAAACTACATTTACTCTTTGACTTTTGACTACATTTACTCTTTGACTTAAAACTACATTTACTCTTTGACTTAAAACTACATTTACTCTTTGACTTAAAACTACATTTACTCTTTGACTTAAAACTACATTTACTCTTTGACTTAAAACTACATTTACTCTTTGACTTAAAACTACATTTACTCTTTGACTTAAAACTACATTTACTCTTTGACTTAAAACTACATTTACTCTTTGACTTAAAACTACATTTACTCTTTGACTTTTGACTACATTTACTCTTTGACTTAAAACTACATTTACTCTTTGACTTTTGACTACATTTACTCTTTGACTTAAAACTACATTTACTCTTTGACTTTTGACTACATTTACTCTTTGACTTAAAACTACATTTACTCTTTGACTTTTGACTACATTTACTCTTTGACTTAAAACTACATTTACTCTTTGACTTAAAACTACATTTACTCTTTGACTTAAAACTACATTTACTCTTTGACTTAAAACTACATTTACTCTTTGACTTAAAACTACATTTACTCTTTGACTTAAAACTACATTTACTCTTTGACTTTTGACTACATTTACTCTTTGACTTAAAACTACATTTACTCTTTGACTTTTGACTACATTTACTCTTTGACTTAAAACTACATTTACTCTTTGACTTTTGACTACATTTACTCTTTGAATTAAAACTACATTTACTCTTTGACTTTTGACTACATTTACTCTTTGACTTAAAATAATTTACTCCTTTTAACTTAAATTTACTACAATCTGTCTTTTTAATCTGTCTTTAGAGTTTATGTAATCTCTCTCTCTCTCTCTCTCTCTTTATCTCTCTCTCTCTCTCTCTCTCTCTTTATCTCTCTCTCTCTCTTTCTCTCTCTCTCTCTCTCTCTCTCTCTCTCTTTATCTCTCTCTCTATCTCTCTATCTCTCTCTCTCTCTCTCTTTATCTCTCTCTCTCTCTCTCTCTCTCTCTTTATCTCTCTCTCTCTCTTTCTCTCTCTCTCCCTCTCCCTAAATATATATATGATAATTAACCAATTTAAAAATGCAATTAAGAAAATCCCACTTATTGTTGTGTCTTATTATGATTATGTTCACACTTGTATATGATGGTGTTTAAGTTACTTACAATGTAGGGTTTTTTACTCGTTTTTACCGTCCGTCACAAACAACAACAAAAATACTTTATTATTATATCGCAATCAGACGCTGTCATTATTTAATCAAATAACAGCACAATCAATAACAGTTTTTTTTTAAATTTTGCAGAAGACACCATGCATAACAAAGTGTTATTGACTAACCTACCCCAAGCAGAGTCGGGATATCGAACACAAGGGATAAAATGGCGTCGGCAACCATAAAATGGTCTCCACATTCTAGATGTTTGGGCCCAGTGACAACGTTGCACACACAAAGCTTTTATTTTACGAGAAGACAAAAATATTATTTGTTATTTATGTGACATTTCAACTGCATTCCGAAGATTAGATACAGGGTAACTTAGCAAGCCTCGAGAGTGTTATAATTTCTTTTTTTTTCGTGTAAATTTTTTTAGCATTGATGCTTTTTTCCCCCCAGGAAAAAATCAAAAGTAAAGATTTAAATTGACTTCCCGAACAAACAGTTCACGCAGTCATGTAAATTCGAATCAGGCCAATCTCCTCCCACCCAGCTCAAACCCCAGCCCCACCCCAGCCTCACCCCAGCCCCCACCAGCCCCACCCCAGCCCCAACATGCCAACCATGAATAGGAATCTAGAGCATCAAAAGCCACAGGAAAAAGACATTGATTTTTTATTTTTTTAAAATTCAAGTTTCGAGAAAGCTGTCGCTCAGGTTGTTGACGTCTTGTACCGGTGGGGTGGCGATGGTGGCAGACGGCCGGAATAGAAATGGGAGGAATAGGGCTTGTGGGGAAGGCGGGGTGGATTTTTACAGATTGCGACAACCTGACATCACTAACACACTGGAACTTGTTTCAAAGCAACAGTGCCAAAACTGTTTTACTAGGTATTTGAAAGAAAAAGGCTTCTATCGAAGACGCGTTTAAACAACTAGAAAAGGAGAATGTAATTTAAATATGTAAGAAAATGCACTGCGCAAGTAGTCAATAGATTCGAATGGAATGCAGACGAAACTTGAGTTTCCATGAGCCGTGACATGCTTGTCTTGTCCGAGCAGGTTATATGTGTCATGGCACACTTATCTTGTCCATGCAGTTCAACATATGTGTGATAACCCACATATCTTGTCCGCACACGATATATGTGTCACGACACATGCACTTATTTTGTCCATGAAGGTCAACATACACACTTGTCTTGTCTGACCAGGTCAACATGTCACGACACACTTGTATTGTCCATGCAGGTCAACATATGTGTCACAACTCACTTGTCTTGTCCGTGCAGGTCAACATATGTGTCACGACTCACTTGTCTTGTCCGTGCAGGTCAACATATGTGTCACGACACACTTGTCTGACCAGGTCAACATATGTGTCACGGCACACTTGTCTTGTCTGACCAGGTCAACATATGTGTCACGGCACACTTGTCTTGTCTGACCAGGTCAACATATGTGTCACGACACACTTGTCTTGTCCGTGCAGGTCAATACACTCATCGTGACACACTTGTCTCTACACTTTCGCGTGAATGTTGCAGGAATATATGGATTCCCTTAATTGGTGAATTTTCAATAAAATTGGGTCAGAGAGAGAGGGAGGGGGAGAAGGAAGAGAGAGAGAGAGAGAATGAAAAATAAACAGAAGGAAAACGAGAAAGAACATGTGAAAAGAACGAATGACGTCATCAATGTCAATTGTAACTGCATTATTTCTGACTCTATGTATATTACAGAGAATAAATTGAGCCTGCTCTCTCCTATGTTAAATTTTCAGTAGTAATTCTTTATTCTCTTTAGCACTGAAAACTACCGTTTTGCTGAGCAGTTTGACGCTGGTGTGCACAACAGTATTCGGAGCGCAATTCCTACGTTTGAATAAATGTCCAAAAAGTCTTTTTCCGATAAGTATTTGTATAGATTCAGTGACGATAACTCCATAACTTCACCATTCGACGACAAATGAGCTTGAAGGTGCAGACACTCGTTTTCCAAAGTCCTATTAACCAAATCCACCGGATAAAAAGTTTTAAGGTTTCAAGCTCCTTCAAGGATGTCTTTAGATTCCAAACAAGATAGTTTCGTAAGGAAATCAAACTTTTTACTTAAATTCTCATAAGCAGATCCGCGGCTCGGCAGTTCTGAAATTAGTCTATCTATAATGAATTTGAAAATGGCGCCTCTGCATCTTTTTCCCTACCAGAGAGTTCGGTCTCGTTTCCTTTTACTTCGTCGAACTGGACTTTACGCTTATAGGTTTCCTCTGCCTGTCCTATGCATAGCTATGTTACACGTATTTTTCAATAAATTTCGACTTATAATAATCAAAGGTACTGGGTTTCCTTGAGTGTTCTAGGTATGTTACCAAAGACTGATACAGTTCAACTATCGTACCCAGGTCGATGTTAACAGATTGGAGAGAGAGGAAACGAAGAGGCCTAATTCTAGCTTTGTTGCGCGCAGGGCTGTAAGTTACATAATGAGCGCCCCGTTTTGGCAAAACATAGAAAAATATTTATTATAATATTATTTTCGATAAAGCTTTTTGATAACGCAAGCCAGGCTTTTGAGCTTATGTAAAGATTCGATCACCGGGGCCCCTAGGCTAGCTGGGCCCCTAGTCAGGGGTCTGTAGTAGGGCATAACCGGAAATTGCCTCGGACATTCGCCTCGGCCGAATATTACGATTTTCGGTAATATCCGGAAGTATTCGCCTCGGCAAATATTACACACGCAAATAGCTATAAAAATTTTTTTTTAAAATTAAAAAAATTAAGAAAATGGAATTCAATAAATACTGAACAGCTGGCAAAGAATACACGATAATTTCAGTAGCATTCCGCAGGTGGCGTAACCAGTTGTTACTGGGTCACGCATAGTCTAACTTTCTTTCAAAAGATGGCCATTATACTAATATACTTCCGTCCGACTGCAATGGTTGTAGAGATATATGCCACTTACTGGCGGAAAACATTAACTTTATCAGCATTCCACAGGTGGCGTAACGTTTGTGTTTCCGGCAAATATTTGAAAATATAGACGCCATACATGGGCGTCGCTAGGAATTTTTCCAGGGGGAGGGGCAAAAAAACACCACTTTTTTATTTTAACTGACAATGCCATACAGGTACAATTTTCAATTAAATTCAAGTTCAGTATAACATAAGGGTCGAAAAAAGCCTTAGAAATTAATAAGACTTACAAATTAGTGCTGTAATTGCTAAAATACAACATTTATTAATGCATCTAATAAATTAAAAACTTAAGTTCTCACGAGAAAATTGAATTTTGCTGTGAAATAATATACGCGTACAAACTGCAGGATTACCAAGGATAGATAAAACGGCCCTGGACTAATAGATGGACAAATAGTAAAATTTACACTCAAATATATTTGTATTTTTACTCACCTATTCAGTGTCAGGCTTAGCTAACAATAAACAATAATAATAACACCACAAAAGGGAATTTAATAGCCTTTAATCGAAATGGTACCAATAACGGTTGTTTGTTGACAAGAAACAATATAATAACGTCACAAGAAATAATTTTACAATTTTACCACTTTTTTAAGGGTGAAAAAATTGACGAAAGCTTAAAATGGAAACAAAATTAATTGTTTTGTTAAAAAATGTTAACAATTTGTCTGGGGCCGTTTTGACCGGGGCCGTTATGTCGGGGCCATTTTATCTGGGGTCGTTTGACGGGTAACCTCTGAGTGTATCTCGGCAACTACGCAAAACACTAAAATCGAAATTTGTGGGTCTCTCTTGCATGAAGACATTGTTCGTGAAGCAAATAATTCAGTTGCATTTTTTATACTTGCCGACGAGAAAAATGACATTTCGGGAGGCATTGAGCAGATGTCACTTGGTGTTAGATTTGTAAAATTAAGAACAAAATGGGAAAATGATGGTCACAGAAAAATTCATGGGATATATTCCAATTGTCAATAGAAAAGCTGAAGGTTTAACCAACACCATCATTACTAATTCATTAGAATTTTGATTAAATATGACAAAGCTTGTTGGTCAAGGATACTACGGATGTTCTACAATGGCAGGTAAAGAAGGAGGAGTCCAAGCAATAATTCGAAAAAAATACCCAAAAGCAGCATTTGTACACTGCAGTTCACATAAATTAAATCTTGTTGTGAACGATTTAAATAATTTGAATGTTGTACGAAACACAATAGAAACAATTAAGTCAATTATAGTGTTTTTCCGAGAAAGTAATCAGCAAAGAAAACTTATTCTAAATGTTCCTTTGCTATGTGAAACTAGATGGTCACATAAATATAAAAGCTTGCGGATTTTTGCTGAAAATGTTACAGAAATTGTTAAACAACTGGAATATTTAGAACAATCAGTCAATCAGTAATGTAATCAGTTATACTTGCAGATATAATTATTTTTTTTGTTTGATAAATGTAAACTGTCTTCCATGTAATAAACTTTCAGGAAATTTAGTTCAGTTTTATTGTAACAACTTTATGACATTTTTATGATTTTTTCCCCCTGAAATGTAGAGGGGGGGGGGCAAATGCCCCCCCTTGCCCCCCCTTCCCTACGCCCATGACGCCATAGTATAAACATAGTAAAAGTATTAAAAATTATTAGTAAACATAGTAGATTATATGAAAACATCGAACAGTTTTGGCTTGCACTTATGATGATGAAAGAAATGGTACTCTCCTAAGTCGCAGATACTACTCGGTTCGTATCCGGATCCGGCAAATAGTACATCCAAATACTCGGACTCGGTACTCGGTGGAAATTGTCTACTCGGTTATGCCCTAGTCTGTAGGCCTAGGCAGATTTCCGGTCCTGGATAAAGCGGTGGGTACCGCTAACTCAGTCAAACTTCGGCACAAGGTTCTTCTGACAAATGAAGGTTTTTGAGACTGCTTGAATTAAAGTCCTTACGTGTGGAAGAAAGGAATACGAGTTGTACAGAAAGCGTATAATTTTCTAGTTCGCGTGGAGCATTTGGTACCAGCTAGGTGCTGGACTTAAAGCTTTCCAAAAAAGTGCGCAGGCGCCTCGCTAGGAGAAAGTTCTTTCCCAAACATTGTTGTATCCACCAACTCTAGGTTTTCGCTCGGAACCCCGAGTCAGATCTGTGTGTATTCAAAGACATTCCGGGGAAAGTAATTAAAATCCTATCACGAGGTGACAGAGCAATCCTTCAGTAAATCACTTGTCACGAGGAGGTTGCACTGCGAGATAAGGGAGACTCTTTGTGAAAGAAAAGTCAAAGCCCAGTCCCAACCATGCCACTCTATGACTTCTATTCCTGGGAGCAGGTACCACAAAATTAAATTTCAAAATGCTCCCACGGCCTTCTTTAAATGTTTATTTTTAAATTACTAGCAATTCTAACAATGTGGATACCACATTCGTCCATATTTCTTCATAAATAATAAAGTTATGAACATTTGAAATTCAGGTACTTTATTTTCGTGTTTTTTTCCGACACAATAAAAACTGCTGCTTTTGAAAGGCTATATTATATATGTAAAATTATTTCACTTAACCCCACTTACTGACTCTCATTTCAAACAAATGTATATAGCGTATATATAGAAAAACAATTCTTTTCAATGGTACAAAATAATCAATATACATAATTCCCGTTGTCTGTATGTATGTATGGAATAATGCTGTTAGGTGGTGCTGCGATCGATTTTGTATAAAAATATTATATGACGTCATTGTTTTAGCTTATATATTTTAATTTTTGAAACGGGATCGTTGTAAAAATAGGATTTGAAGATTTATAATCATTATAAAATACTTTGTGTACATTTCAGCAAGTTTAATATTTCGTATTTATCAAACACGGATAAGTTACTTATGTTAATTATGTATATTGATTCCCGTTGTCTGTATGGATGTAAGTAAGGTGGCGCTGCGATCGATTTTGTATAAAAATATTATATGACGTTATTGTTTAGCTTATATTTTAATTTTTGAAAAGGCAACGATGTAAAAATAGGATTTGAGGATTTATAATTATTATGAAACTAGACGCCCCGCGGCGTAGCATACGGCGCAGACTTGCTCATGGAGATTGCAAAGAAAGTGGAGAAAG